>PVJO010000514.1:0-233472 GCA_004026905.1 Hystrix cristata | reverse complement strand
TTTGGAGTTGTTTCTGCATCTTCTAATCTGTTCCATTGAGTCTTGGGTCTGTCTTTTCGCCAGTACCATGCTGTTTTTATCACAGTAGCTTTACAGTATAATTTCAGGTCGGGGATTGTGATGCTCCCTCCCTTGCTCCTGTTGCCCAGGATTGTTTTTGCTATTCTTGGTCTCTTCTGTTTCCAGATGAATTTCATGATTGCCTTTTCTCGTTCTGTGAAGTATGTTAATGGTATTTTTATTTCAATTGTGTTAAACCTGTATAGTAATGCAGGAAGTCACTATGTTGCGTCTTCCTACTCAAGAACACGGGATATCTTTCCATTTTCTGATCTCCCTTTCAATTTCTTTTTTTAGAGTACTTTAGTTTTCAATGTAAAGATCTTTTACTTCCTTTGTTAGATAGAGTCCTAAGTATTTCATTTTTTTTGATGTGATTATGACAGATATATCTTCTCTTACTTCTTTCTCAGTGAGTTTGTTATTTGTATATGGGAATGTTTTTGACTTTTGGGTGTTGACATTGTGTCCAGCTACACAACTGAATTTAGTTATTAAATTTAGATGTTTCGTGGTGGAAATTTTGGGGTCTTCTATGTAGAGTATCATATCATCTGCAAATAATGATAGTTTAATTTATTGTTTTCCTCTCTTTATTCCTTTTATTTCTTTCTCTTGTCTAATTGCTCTGGCTAATGTTTCTAGAACTATATTGAATAATAGTGGCGATAGTGGACATCCTTGTCTTGCTCCAGACTTTAGTGTGAATGCTTCCAGTTTCTGACTGTTTAGTACAATGTTGGCTGATTCTTGTATCTGAGTGTGTTTCAGGGAAACTCAATCTAAGAAACTACTCTCAAAATATATACTACTATTAAATTCCCAATCATTCACTCTTTGACTTTTTACCCTCTCTGACTTCTTACCCCTGAGTGTCAACTAATAACTCTGTTTGAAAAATGATTAATAAATCATTGTCCTATTAGGATTCGAATGTGTTATATGATCTGTTAATACTTTCTTATTTTACATCAACTACTTTATTGGTTTAAAATCTATACTCTGTTTGAAAATTAAGTCAACAAAGAATATGTTTAGGAAGAGCCAAAATACATCAGCTTTTTTTTTTGACTTGAGTTACATTTGTTACTGCTTAGTTCACATTCCTCTAAATCTTTTGTGGTAGAATTACTTTCTATTCTAGTTAATTTTTAAAAGCTAATTTGCTTACTGTTTTTCCCTGTCCTAGGTTTAAATATACTGACTTGTCTCACCTTACACCTCACCTAGAAGAATGATAGCCAAGGCATTAGCTTCTGGTCAATACCTCCCAGTTCCAAGTTCTGAGCCATTGTTTCTTCATATAGCCTTCTCTCAATTCTTGGCTGGCTTGGCTTTTATTCTCAGGCTTCTTTGGTTTGACAGCACATTTGGACCCACTTCTGCAAATTGACCCTTGGCATCTCTTCTTGGAACATAATTTAGTATTTGGACTCTGGCACCATACATCGCAGATTCAAACAAGAGGCGCTTCTACCTTCTGAGGCGGCCCCTCAAACTTGAGCCAGAGACTCCAGGCCATCCAGCTTTCCTTCAGAGAATGGGACTGGAGAGCTGCCGCCTGCTGACTTTCCCAAATGTCATTACTTAGCTCATGTTCTAAAGCTCAAACTTCATGAACACTGGATCCTTGCCTATAGTTTTGGTTCTTAAAAATATTGTCCCTATTTTCTGACTTATTTTGTGTTCTTTGTTTTCCGACTTCATTGTGAAAATACCTATAATTGATCTACTTACATTTATTCTAATCTTATATCTGACCTGTTTTAAGAGCTCGTCATCAATGAAATCATGATATAAAACCTCCAAGTACTATTTTTAAAACTTAAAATCCACCATTAAACATTTTTATTCCTTTTTTTACCCTTAAATTTTTAGTAAAATAAAATTTGTAATCAATTCTATGAAGTTCATGGAAAGAATAGCAAATACAACCTAGGATAAAGTAGTTTATAGTCAATGTAAAGAATGTTATAAATGATTTATAAAGACTATTGTATCTGGTTTATAAATCCAAAAGTCATTTTCTTTCTCTGAAGCACACACACAGACACACACACATATATATAACCATATGTATGTATATAATCTCATATATAATCATATGTGTATATTTATATTTGTGTCTAAGTATTTAATGAATGAATGAAAGAAATCCTGATGATCTTTGTCAAGTCTTACCTCTTCCCTGGAATTCTTTCTCTGGCCATTTTGGCTATGTAAAGTCCAAACAATATCCAGGCTCATCTCAAATTCCTAACAAAGATCTCAAGAGGACTGTAGATGAGGTGTCAGTCTTACTGGAAGATATAATTTAAAGAAACAGATCTACCCAGAAGCATGTGAAGATCCTGGAGACACCAAGGGCTCTGTGTGTGAACTGGAGAAGATGTTCTATTGTCCTGAAACATTCATACACTATGGCAGATGCAGTTCATTATCCAGTGAAAGTTTATGACTTTTTACTGGAAACTGTATTTGCAGGTAGGTATTACATTTCCTAGCACTTTTTGTGCTTTAAGTTTTACTTTGTGACTGGGTTTTACTCAGTGGAACACGATAGGAGAGATAACACTCTTCTAGACCTGGCTTCGTAAATTCCCACATGATTCTCCATGTTTTGTTCTTCATTCTGCAAAATCTTCCTCAGTCTAGGTCCTTGTATGAATATATGGGCAATGGCTGCCCCACCAACCTGTTCTCTTATCTAATACTGTCACATAACCAAGAAATATACTTTTATTATCTTGAGCCTCATGTCCTTTTGAGTCTACTTGGTAAAACAATTAATCTATTCTAATTAGTTAAGATGACCAAGCCATCCTGCTTTGGAACTCTACTGTCTTTCAGTATGATGAGATCAAACAGCAAAAGTTACTGACATGTTGTGGTACTGTTAAGATTGAGAATATTAATGTTGGAAATGTGAAGATAAGGACACGCACCAAATGGGTTTGGAGGCTATGTGAAGTAACTAGATAACAATAACATGGAAAGTAGAAGTTGGAATAGCAGAAGGAAGAGGAAGGTTACAATTCAGACTATTCCCGAGTGTGCGTACTGTATACAAGACCCTTTTTGTTGCTGAGGAGGTGGGGAGGGTCAAGGCATTTGAGCTTCTGAATGAACAGCAGGAATGTTGGAAATAGCAATATTCAAGTACTAATATTGATGATGCTTAAGATGTGCCAGATGTTAGAGAGGCTCATGTGTACTTTATTATGCTATCTTATAATGGGGCACAATGCAAACATTCAACAAAAGGTTGACTCAATAGGCAAGACATTGATGACAACCAAAAACATTTATTGAGCAGGCTTTAGTTAAGTTGATCAATACTTTGTAATAGAATCTATACTTTTAGCTAAATCTAAGCATTCATATCACTCTGTTATTTACAGATGCAGTATGGTGTCCGATCTTGAATTACTCACGTGATTATTCAAACATTCAGAAGTACTCATTGAACATCTATTATGTTTATGGCACTGTGCTAAGCAGTTGAAGTTCAATGGTGCATTAAGACAGACGAGAGCTCTATTTCTCTCCAGAGCTTTTCAGTAGGAAAAATAAACAGCATGAAAATTAATGAGATGATACATACTGAAACTGGTATTGTGAGGGAAATAAAAACAATTTTTTAATATAGAATATCAGGAAATTTGAAAATGAGGAACCAGACATGGGAGGAGTATTCTAAACGATGAACACAGCAAGTGCAAAAGTACTGTGTTAGGAACAAGTTTGAGAAGTTCAAGGCGCGTAGAAAAGGCCATTCCCTGTAAGCTGGAACATGATATGTGAGCTATTGGGCTGCCTGACACAAGGTTGCAGATGCTAATTAAGACCATACTGCTCATGGTGAAGATATACTGAGGTTTTATTCTGAAAGTAATGGGAGGAAAGGAAGTCTTTAAGCAGAGCACTGAAATAGTCTGAGATGATGTAGCAGTAACCAGTTAAGAGACGATCGCCAAAAACCAGATAGGAACGTACAGTGACCTGGGATGGCAATGATGGACATGCAGAGAAGTAAATGCACTTGAGGATTATTTTGGAGGTAACGCAACAGGATTTACTGTGTTGATTAAAGCAAAGAGAGAAGTCTAGGATTATAATGAATTTCTTGCATTGTAGATGGGTGAATATGGGATTCTTGGGGATGGACCAGGAACAGGACAAAAACAAATCAAGTTTAAATATGTACCTTCTGAATGCCTCCTTTATATCAACACAGATCCATTAAGTGTATATCATAAAACAATGATGTTATCATCACCGTCATTCATGTTTTTCAAGAAAACATTCAGCTTTATAACAGCCTGTATTATATATGTATTAGCTCCATCCAAATTTGCTCAATAAAAGATAATTCAGCTCTTAATGTCTAGTTCTTTGTTTTAGTTGGTCCAATTATATTTGTGTATAACAGTGTGTGAAAACTGAGTGTCTTAGAACAACAACAATATATTTGATATATTTCATAGTATATTGCATGGCTTCTGTGGGAGAGGAATTCAGGTAGATTCAAATTTTCTGTTCCCTATCAAATTAAATGAGGTCACTCAATGGTATTCAGCCAATAGGGTGGTCTGCAGAGTTTAAGATGACTTCATACACTTGTCACCTTGGCAGGGATGGCTGGGATGAGCAGTCTCAGCCAGGACTGTCTACATTAGCATCTTCACGTGACCTCTCCGGTATGGCAATCTCTGAAAAGTCAGACTTCTTTTCTGAAGACTATCCTCCCCCTGGGTGATCATGTCAAGGAAACCTGGCAGAAACTGAAAGACCATTTATGACTTACTCTTGGAAGACGCATGACATCACTCCTTTGTACTCTATTAGTTAAAGCAGTTGCAAGGCTCCTAAGATTCAAAGACAACATAGACTCTATCACTGCATTGGAGGAATTTCACAGAAATTATAGCCTTTTCATAAAACTACTACATTAGTATGAGCCTATTTCAAACCTTCCAATACAACAGTTGTTCAAGGTGTTTTTAACTTTTGAACCTATTACAAGTAAATCTTGTGCTGGGGATCTTTAGATTTTAAATAAAAAGGATTCTCTTGATAAACAATCTCTAAAGAAAACCAAATATAATGGAAAGAACAGGAGCTGGAAATAAGGAGAATCGTGGATTTTCAGCTCTTTAGCTCAGTTAGAGCCTGTAGGTGACTGAGAGTTTTGGTAAGTAAGAGGATGAAATTCTGTTTCGTAAAAAGCAAGTGGTTCTATCATTTATGTGCATAATAATTGACATCTGATGATGTTAATTTTATGTGCCAACTTTGCTAGATGATTATAACCAAATATTTGGTCAAATGCCAATATATATGTTGCTGTGTTTTTTGGGTGAGATTAATTTTTAAATCAGTAGACACTGGTAAAGCAGATTATGCAAGATGTGAATAGGTTAAGCCAATCAATTGAAGAACTAAGGGAAGAAAGAAGGCAGCCTTTTGGGAAAGACAGAATTCTATGTCTAAACACTCTTCAGATTAAATCTGCAACGTGATTTTTCCCCTTGCTTTCCAGCCTGTTGGACTACCTTGACGATTTTTAACTTGCCGGTCTCCATAATGACATGATCCAGTTCATGAAAATAACCCACCCGCTATGTACACGGACACATACACACAACCCATTGATTCTGTTTCTCTGGAGAAGCCAGACTAATACATATAACTACACAAGTTAAATTTTGAAATGACTGTATTTCTAATCTCAGATATCCAACAAGTAAATGTATGATCAAAGACAGTAAGAGAAACCTCTTATTGGCATTTGAAAACAGCATACAAAATAGAATTTAACATAAGTATGTGAATTATTAGCCTATTCCTGACCCCTAGGAATTAAATCTAGGTAGAAAAACATAAACAATTTGCGAGTGTTATAGTCAAGTCTACTTCTTTAGAGCAGAAGTTCTCAATTCTGGTATTAATATTACTTAGGGAACTTGCTAAAAGATACCTCTGCTTTGAGACCACTTTAGTCAATTTAAACCCAGTCTGTGGGAGAAGAGTGTGGGTGTGCGTGCTCGTATTTCACCTCCTTTCAGCCAGTGACTATAATGTGCAGCCAGTCATGAGAACCATCCACCTAGACTAGAACGTGCAATATGGAGGCCACTGAACCAAAACTAGTCTCATAACCTATCTTGTTGAAATAACTACAAGTTTTGTTTACTTTTAATAACTTGAATTGGAACGCTTTGAAGAATATAACTAGTTTGCATATCTACTTGCATTTCACCAGAGGTTCTGCTCCTTTCTACCTTTCACCTGGTTGCTTTACAAATTAACATTTCCTTCCTCATCTCTGATGACTTTTGAATTTATGATCTCTAAATTTCAGACCATAAAGTATTATCATCAAATATGTATGCTAGTCAAAACTAAAGCTAAAAGGACCGAGAGTAGGACACTATTGCTATGAAATGCATTTGGTAGTTCATGTGTAGTACATCCCAATTCAGTTAGGGGCACACTTAGCAAAACATTTATTATAACCATTTCAGAAGAATCCAAATGATGAAAACATTTGTTCTCTTTAAGGGATAAAAGAGCAGAGAGATAAAATTGTGATGATTTAGGTGTCTTGAAATGTATATGCTAGTGGATTCTTCCTGTTAACACTTAAAAATCTTAGTTTTTTTTATTTGATACTTCTCAGTTATAAGGACCTATAATTCTCTCCCCAAAATGTCTATGTTCACTGTTTCTGAAATTTGGAAGAAAGAACACTTTCAGCTTTATAGTCACAATATTTTTTTTTTTTTTTACTTAAATGCTCTAGTAACAATGTCAAGAAACTGGTAATTTGAGCAATGATGTCATTGACATTTTGTTATGAAAGTTTTTTTTTAAATAATAGCCATCTTTTGACTTTAAGTATTACATTTGCTGAGATAATAGAACTATAAAAGAGGCAAAATCCATCTCTAAATTCAGTCCACTCACTTTAAAAGAAGTATTATCAAAATAAAGATTTTTTAAAAATCAAGCACTTTATGAGTAGTCCAGGCTGCACTAGACAATTGTCACAGATGATTTTAGGCTTAAGTTTGTCCAGGGAATAAAATTTGCTATAGATGCTTTGTAAATGACCTACTTTTTAAGATCGTCCATTTCGTAAGTCATCTATTGTCATTCTATTATTGTTTCCATAGAAGAATGTTTTCTATGAGTTAGAGTAGCATTATAGTGCCAGTAAATATCTCAATTGAGATTAATTAAAATGTAATGGATTACAAGATAATTTAAAATAACTTTTTAGCACACTTAGGGTTGTACAATAAAGTTCTTGGTTTTCTGATGATGAAGAAAATGTTGAATGTTCCCAAACAGGATTGTCAGTGATTAATTTATTCTATATTCATTATGATAGTTAAGTCTAATGGAATTATATTTCAATAAATGGTGTGCCAATTCTATTGCCTAATAGAAAATATATTTTCAGGCATATGTAGTTATAAATCCTTGTTCTTTTTTTTTTTTTTTTTGTGGTGCCGGGGATCAAACTCAGGCCCTTGTGCTTGCAAGGCAAGCACTCTCATCACTGAGCTAAATCCCCAGCCCTAAATCCTTGTTCTTAATGATTAACTAGATTCAGAGGGAGACTGATTAAAATGACTTAATGAAAAAGATATAAAATCATGCATACTTAAAAATGTTGTAACTTCTTCATTTGATCATTTGTTATCATTTGGCAGTAAAATCTGTCTAAACCTTTCAATACTCACAAGATCTAAGTTAATTATAGCTTTTAATTAAATGTTGTTTACCTAAGTCTTAAACACATACACCATGTCTGAGTCAGATTAACACTTATTAATAATACCTACCAACTGCTCTACCTGCCTTATATTTATTAAGCAACAAATTTTATTTTGGTAAGAGTGGTGGCTACTTAGAAGTTTGGTCATTATTTTTGGTGCTATTGAAAAGTTCCTTACATTTTAATAACCTGTTTTGATGCTAAGCAAGATTAATTTTCTGTTGTTCAAGAATTTACATAGAATGAATCTTAGAAATTCTAAAACATTTTTCTTTGCTTTCCATTAAAACAGAAATTACTTGGTTTTGTAACTGGTGCCTTCTTTCCACGTTTAAATATCTCATAAACACTATCATTGGGTTCTGGAGCTTTACCATTCCCTTGCTCTGATAGCTATTAAAACCTCTTCAGAACAAAGGAATAAATAATTCATGAACTGGAAAATAGGCCCCTGTATAATTGAGTTATTAGCTTACATTTGAATAGATATTAGGAATCAGCAGAACACATTCCATTTTGGGGTATCATCATGATATATAGATATTAATGTACATTATATGACTCAGAGACCAAGTCAGAGTTATTTAAATTTAGGAGCACAACCTTTCCATGAAAATATACTTCCCCCATACTAAGATTAAATTCTTCTGAAAGTTTGGCTCCAGAACTACTTGGAGTTTTTATCTGTTTAATCATGATGCATATTGATTAGCAAATTCTCTGATTTTTATTAAGATTATGATGGATAATTGAAGCATCATGATATGGTACCTTCAGTCTAACATTATTGAAAATGTATACAATATGTTTGGAATTAAGAAACAGTTTCTAAAATGTAGTTAAACATTCTATTTTCCTCAAGCTGCAAGTTATTTTTAATGTGTATAAATAAAAACTGATCATTAAAATTCAAATGAATGCATCTTTTCATCATGTTGCAAATTATTACTAATAATTAACTCAAAGAGCTTCATTTACATAATGTGACCATACGTTGGTTGGCCCTTTTCAACAACTAGAATTCATAGACAATAAAACCAACCAACCAACCAACCACTAAGTACAACAAAACCAAACCAAAATAACAACAACTACAAAAAGGGATTTGAAGAGCAAAGAACTCTAACGTAGAGGGTATTTTAAAGAGTACCACAGGCAAAGTTCCAACATTGTTACCATCACTCCTCAGGGAGCCAGTGGGTTAAATTATCTAGTTTGGGAATAATTAAAAAGAAGAAACATATTTTCATTTCATTTATATTCAGATATATATTTTTGTAAGAGGATATATTGGCACAGAAAAGTATTTGAAAGGTTAATGATGTGTATGTTTCTATGTTCTTTGCAATAGATAATATTTTGCCAAACAAATTGAAGGGTATATTAAGTAAAATTGGCCAACAGAGGATGGCTTATCATCCCTTGATTCTGGGAGGCAGCAATGAAGGAACGAAACAATTGTTATTGTTTGGGACATTATCAACTAGAAAGTAGCACTCCTGAAGTAAGAAAGCCCAACAGAAAGAGCCTCTAACTTCAACCATTATGCTACATGACTCAGGATGACAATTTTTGCAATACAGGGGAAGAAAACTGTGACAACTTCATATAATAACCAAGGATTAAGGTGCCAAGCAGGCTTTCTGTTGATTATAATTGTTAATATGATTCTAGTCTAAGAGAGCTCGAGATTGTATATACCCAAAGAGTATTAATTAGCTTAGTATACTGGATCGTCCAACCCATAACATGTAATAAACATTAATCCGCATCTGTTAACTTGCCTCTATTTAAGCAATAGCTGATAGCGAGTTTTAATATAACTGTTAAATAATCAGAATGGTACAAAACATCTTATTCTGTGATGAACAGATATGGCTTGTAAAAGGTAGTTTGAATCATTCTTAATTTTCAATTGAGGGAGTTTGATTAAAACCAGCTGAGACAATGCTATCACACAAGCCTATTAGAGTGAAAGGGGAACGCTGGCAACCCAACAGCCACTGTTAAACAGAGTTAAACTGTCAAACATTTAGGGGAGGATTCTGAGGAAACGAGAAGGAGGGGAAATATATATAGTCAAGCGAACATGACAGGTTGAAAGAGATTTACTTTTTTAAGGAAACTTTACATTAGGCTCTTCCAGAAAGGAGGTCCTTATTTTGAAACTCCAAAGAGGAGCCGGGAATGGTGGTGCAAGCATGGAATCCCAGAACTCTGAGACAAGGAGGATTGCAATTTCCAGCCCAATCGGGGCAGTGTAGGGACTTAGGGAGACCCTGTATCAAAATTTTACAAGTAGAAAGACAGATAGATAGACAGATAGATAGATAGATAAATGGGGCTAGGGAGGTAGCTCAGTGCAAAGGCCCTGAATTCAGTCCCCAGGCTTGAAACAAAAACGAAAACAAAACAAAATTCCAAAGAGGTCCCCACGCAACCGAAGGCCACGCTTCTAACCAGAGGAGTGACGAGAAGGAAAGAAGAGGACTAATCTGAAACTTTGGTTGGAAAAAGGCTCAACTGTAAGCAATGCTCTTGTTGTTAATAATGACGATACTGGAAAGTATCGACACTCCGGCACTAGTTCAGTCACTTCGTCTGTTCAGCAACCCTCACACCAGCACTATGGACTAGGTGTGCTATTATCCCCGTTGCACCGCAAGAAACCAAAGCGTCAGTCTTTCCCTGCATGTTAGGGTGAGATGCGAGAACAGAAAGACATACGGAGGAGAAGTCCAATAAAAGGAAAAGATAGTGACATTCCTGTTTATGTTTCACTTGTCCTCAAATTTGATTCATTTAATGAATAGTCGAATACATTTTATGTACAAGAATCCTTGTTAAACTTCAGGTACACAAAAGGAGACAACTTACGTGCTATTCTTGGAGTCTCTGATGTCTTTAAGGTGATGTGTAATATCACAAATAATATTTTTGCTTTTGCTAATTACTAAATTGAGTATTGAAGGATCAGTAAGATCTGTCTAGTAGGATTTCCTTAATATTAAAAAAGTTTTCAACTATCTAGTTTTCCGTGTCAGTGGGTATTTATTTTACCCTTAATGTGATAATTCTACTCAGACTACTCCGAAGCCCGAAGGATAAGGCCATGCCTACAAACGATAGCAGCTCGCCCTGATGACCTCCATGTAGAGAAGGACAAATTATAGAAAACACCTAAAAGCTGCTTTAGGGTTTATCCCAAAACACGCCCACATACGCACATGGTGGGATAGGTCACAACATCTGAGACCAGCAAGATCTTCAAAAAACAATCTGCCTTTTTGTCTTTCGATTGTTTTTAAGTTTTTGTTTTATTTTGATTTTAAAACATGCATATTTTGATTTTTTTCACATTTATCCATATAGTATTGGAAGGAAATTTATTTCTTCTTTACTAGAAGTAAATGCTAATAATTTTACCTCCTTTTTTCCCCCTTAGACTTTTATTTTTCTTTTCTATGTATAGAGTCGCCAGATAAAATACAGGATGCTTGGTTAAATTTGAACTTTGCATAACACTTTTTTAAATTATAAAAAGTGTAAGAATTTAAAAAAAAAATTTAAATCTGGCAAACTTAGCATGATTTTTAATGAGGTATATGTCTCCCCATTCCATTCACTACCACTTACCAATTTTTTCACATTTTATTCATTTATTCAACACTATTTATTGAGTACTAGCAGTAACTGTGCCCATGTGAGGCCAACTGAAGCAGAATGAGCATGTTGAAAAGAACCTCAGGTGCCTCAAAAGCACACTGAATTAGAGAAGTGCTGCGTTTAGGTGACAGAACAGAGTCACTTTCTCCAAAGGTCCTGTCATCTCCCGCCTCCAGCAAAATCTTCCTTGACACTCTGACTGATGCACTTCTGGTAGAAAACAACTTACTTCAAGAAAAAGAACTTATCAGATAATAATTAGATTTAGTTGAATATTAAGTGTAGGTTAACATTTTTACAGGGATTACAAAATACAGGGTGCAAGTCTCTAAGTCTGTCATTTTATTTAGTCTTACAAATATTACAATGATATAAGTACTACTATTAAAATTCCAATTTTACAGATAAGAAATTTGAAGCAAACATAAAGATTAATTTCTTGCCCAAGGCCACAGAGACTCGCACAGCCAGGTGTTATATTAAATCTATGGAGCCTAAAACTCGTGCTTTAAATAGTTATGATAAATCGCCTTATCACATGACAGATGAGATTTTAGCAGACTATAGGGAACCTGAAAAATTTCACCATCATCATATGTATCCCTTCCGGGGCTGGGCTCTCTGGTTCCTTTACACTGCTGCCACTGCTACCTGTCAGTATTCCTGACCACACCCACCTTGCATAAATTGAATACCTTTCAGGAGCATAATCCAAACACCCTCTTGCTCTCTGTCTGTTGCTTTCACCGTGGATTGCTATGTACAAATTTTTTCATTACATAGTAGCTCACCATTAATCCTCCAGGCTTCTGACTGGTTCTGTTTTCTGCCTTCTCTTGATCTTTAACAGTATTGCCATTCAGTACTGTTTCCCTTTCGACTAAGATCCAGGTACTTCTTCCAGCTAAATGGCCTTTAACTCTGTAGGTAAACACTGTTCCTAATGTGACCTCGCCCTGGCCCTCTTGGTTGGCTCCATCTCTGGCCATAATTCCAGGGTCCAAGTTTACACTACTTCTAAGAGGGAACAAGACCTTCTTTCAGTAACGAAGCCACATGCTACGTTACATTCTGCCATTCCATTTTGTTCTCTCTCTTCTTTCATTGAGATATTTCCTTTCATGCTATCAGAAGCAGAATTGAAGAGTTCCACATAAACTTCTATCTTAAGAGCATGTAGAATCCATTTACCTTGTCTTCCAAGGCAAGACTTGAACAATTATCAAATTCTTATTGTTATGATCGTGCATTTCAAATAACAAATCTTAGTGTTTTATTGTCTTGTATTATATTCATAATGTTTTACTATCTTGAATTATATTCCAATCATTGCTTGTGCTCTGGGTTTTGATTACAAAATGTTTGACCTTCCTTTTAGTCTTTTAAAACTCTCTCCCTCTCCCCTCTCTTTCTCTCCCTCTCTTTCCTTCTCTCTTTTTCTCTCTACCATCTATATGTAGTCTATACCATTTGTATAACTTTTTCTATTATAATAGCTGATACCTTTCATTATCTCCAGTTTAAATGTTTTATCTGACAGTGTTCTCTCTATCTCTAGATTTTGATCATACACTATATATCTGGCAGGCTTCCAAATGGTTCTGTGCAATTTACTCCAGGTGTTCATCACCCTCGCAGAATAATCCTCGTAAAGCAGCTCAATTCTGTTCTGTACTTCTGTTTATTTAGCAAACCATTATTTTTCTAATCCTCTATCTACAAAATCTCCAACTCTAAAATAAGAACTTAGATAATACCTTGTTACAATAAGTCCTTCAGTTTCCTGTCTAGAACTTATTTTTAGAGCTGTTTTCCAATTCTTCTGTTCATATCATTTATCCACATTGCACACAGTAAGCAAGTGATGGCGAGCCAGAGGATGTGTTAATTAGCTTATTCGTCATTGAACTACATTTGCTGAAGACTGCAAATGTGCAGTACTAGGTTAGTGAATTAGTAACACTCAGCCCACTCCCTGTGGAGGACAAGGCTGCCATTTGAGGAAGAGAGAACAACTGCTAAGTGTGTAAGTTCTACAAACGGCTCTCTCGGTTCCATTTCTTCTTTGTAGATCTAGTAACTAATTTTCCACATTTCCTAACTTCAGAAAAATCCCTTGTTTTATCAAAGAAATAGAGCATTTTGCTTTCTTTCAGAAAATATACATTGCTGTCCAAAGGATTCCTCCAATTGATCAAATTTCCTTCTCATTTCTTTCAGTGGACTAGTCTTTCCTTCATCTTACTTTATATGATTTTATTTCCCTTTTCTTCCTCAGAACCTCTCACATTTCCATTTCTTCTTTAAGTTGCTTTTCCATGTTCTCTAGAAAGTCATTTTTTCCTTCAATATAGCATAGAATAAAAGTCTGTTAATTCTTGTCTTCTAATTTCTCTGAAAAATGTATCACCTTATAGGTAACAACACACAATGTATTTAAAGTTATAGAGCCTTTATATCAATTATCTCCTACTCCAGAAAGCTACAGGAGCCAACAAGCAGGATGCGGAGCTGTTTTAAGTAGTCTTGGGACTTCTCAGTCCTGGACTTCCTGTGAGAATTTCTTCCATACCTATCATCAGTAGGATAGCTTTTGGATGATTAAATATTAGAATCAGATATTAGATGTAGCCAGAAAATAGAGGAAACTACCTAAAATTAAAAAAAAATAATTCTTTCCTTTTGTTTTATTCTTTTTACTTGGCTGGTAACATTTAACCTGCATGAACTCCCACGTGACCCTTGAAATCCCTCCAAATTTTCAAGTGTTATTTTCTGGTGTACAGTGCCTGTTTATGAATCACTTACAGAGCTATGTGGCCAAAAACTACATACCTCCGATTAAAATCATAAACGTGTACTTATTCAAAGAGCAGTTTCACATAATATTTTCTTTCAAAAGTAGAAAGCTAGCCAGTTGTGGTGGCTCATGCCTGTAATCCCAGTGCTTCAGAGGCTGAGTCAAGAGGATCACTGCGAGTTCGAGGCCACCCTGGGCTACAGAGTCCAGCCTGAACTACAGAGTGAGCCCTGACTCAAAAAACAAAACAAAACAAAACAAACAAAAATGGAAAATCATCCTCTATAAAACCTGAAGTAAGATTTCCAATGTGTTAAATAAACTAAAATGTTTTATATAAGTTTCTAGTGGAAAGTTTATTTTTCTTCCTTTTATATGGCTTTTGTAAACAAAATACATACAACTTTTAAAAAGTTATATGCTATAAACAGAGAGTGTCCGTACCTGGTCAGGTATTCCTGAGCTGTTTATAAAGGAATTGCATGATGCATAAACCAACTATTGCAGGATATATGTAGTTCGTAAAGCTTTATATCCAGAATTCCCTTGAGACAGTTTTTTTTGCTACATGAAAGGAAATGGAAATTACAAAATACCTACATTTAAATAAAATTAGGAATATTGTACGAACTGAAATTAGTGAAAGAAATTTTTTTCATCAGTTGTGGTTTCAAAGAAGAACTGGACTGAATTTAGAGTTCTCTGGATCTTTTGTGACCTAATTTAAAATCTTTTCTTTATTTTAAATGGAAGAGATTTCCTATGACGTGAAAGGAGTAGTTGGGGATGGAAAATTCTGAAGTGTAAGTACTATGGGTTTCACAAAATTGGAAGTGCTTTAAAATTGGTCTAATGGGGACCTACATGTTTGATCACTACGGTTGCGAGCATGTTTCATTTAATCAGAAATGCCATTCTGAAATGAAGGCCATCATCAGTGTTCAAAACTGCATTTCAAGCTTTAAAAAAAGTGTCAAATTCTACCCTCAATTTCTAGTACACAAATAGGTTGAGGATCAAAGTGATCCTCTTGTTTGAAGTATTTCTCTACCTGTGCTAGAGTTTTTAATAGCTGTACTTCAAAATGCTTACTGTAAACCATTTTTGTTTCCACATGAAAAAGCTAAATTCTGGTTAGATTAGTTAACATTGTTGATGGTTGCATAAAAAGACATTGAAATGTGCACACATGTGTGCATGTATGTGTATGTGTGTCTAGACTGCAATTAAATACCCGAAGTTATTAATAGGCACTATAATCTCCTTTGTAGTGTAAAGTGTTTCGTGGCGGTACCAGACATCATCTCTAGAGTTTAAGAAAAAATAATCAGCCTGGTTGTGCAGCTCTCATCATCCTCGGGACTCAGGCTAGTGCTTCATGCGGAATACACTGATACAGTTCATGGATTTTCAACTGAGCAGTAGGATTTCACCTACTTCTCTCTTTAATGAAAGGAGAGATGACTGCTCTCCCGCTAAAGAAGCAGAACTCTAGAGAGTTCTTCATAGAACCTAAAGCTTCCCTCAGAAGGTAGAACACTGACATTTTATTTTCTCAGAGGCCATTTGCTGAGGATCAGAAAGTTCTATCTTTTGGTGTACCAGAGTAGATTATAAAGGGAAAACTGAGGAGATATTGACATTTTGAGTTAAAAGCAGATAGACTATACACCCTGGTTCTTACTCATTCCTGTATAATTTCAATTATGTCAATCAGATTAAAGCAGCTCCCAGTAATACAATGAGAAGATAAAGCAGCAGAGCAGTATATTTTCCATTATTTAACATGGAGCTAGTCTGACTCCAGAGTCATAGATATTGTGGACAAATGTTATGGGTAAGCAGACGTAGGTAAAGGTAGCCATACTGGAGCCATCTTAAAAATATTCCTCCTAAGAGCATGGCCTGGCAATGCGAAGGTACTTCAATCAGCAGTTAGAGGCTGTGGAATATGTTTCCAGCAGTAGTAGCTGAAGATGGACAGTGTCACAGTGCAAGGGATCATGGTGGAAGGTTGTTTTATTCGTTGGAAATGTTTCTTTGCCCACTTATTAGGGAATCATACATCCTGCCCCTATTGAGTCTAAATTTCTGTGTTTTGCCAGTAGAATGTAAGTAAAAGTAGCATATAACTCTCAATTAAAACTTTCTTCAAATTATACTCATTTTATGGTTTCTTCTGAAATGGAACAGCTGGTCTCAGTACAGAAATCTTCTTCAAAAGTCCTAGGATAAAGAAACTGGGGTGGGGGTGGGGAGATAATGCAATTTATTTTACATACAAACCTTTGTTATTTAAGCCACTAGAATATGGGCTTGTTTGTTGCCATGGCAGAGTCTAGTAAAATACAAGGTATATAGCCATCCACGGAAGACACTTGTGGGGATGACAGTGCGACTATTTTTATTTATTTTGTATTATTATTATTATTATTATTATTATTATTATTATTTGGTAGGACTCTGAAGAATTCCACAAGACAGTTTAAATTTGGGCTCCTACCCATATGAGTCACTAATAATGGCTTCTCGCCAAGGCTGTAGATAAGATTTTTTATCTTTTCTTTAGCATTTCTTTCCTTCCTCAACATACAAATAAAGATGCAACCCAGAAGGAGGAAATTGCATTGAAAATGAAGAATGAGATATGTAGAAAGAATAAAAGCACAAAAGATCACATCTCAGTCTTTTCTTCAGCAGTGTGGGCCAGGTTTGAAATCAAAAGGCAGGGAGAGAGCTTTATTTGGATATAAGACCAGAATTGACATTTGAATTGACTTAAACTAAATCTTGGAATAGAAAAATGAGTCTTAGAGACTAAATGAGATTCTTCATGTAGCATAAAATGTGGAAAAGAAGTAAGTCTCTCTAAAATATCATTGATAAGTGAGGAATAGAGATTTGGGCAGATACTGCAAAAAAATAAAATAAGACCTTTGTTGACTGTACCCTACAGGATGCAGATTGTTTCAATAAACCCTCCACAGTTATGTAGATTGTTGGCGATAGAATCTTAACATACTAAAGGATATTATCTAAAGCAATTCTATTAAACAAAAGGCAAACTCAGCTTATAGTGGGGAATTGGTAACAGGTCACCGTGTGACATACTATGTTGGAAAGAAGTGTGGAACATCTTTCTTAGAACAGGTACTCCAACATACAGCAATAGGTACGCACTGTTACTCTGTGGAGCCAAAATTTAAAGTTACTGGTAGAGAGGTCTATCTAGTAACAACCAAAAACTTTTATTTGATAATGTGTTTAGAATTTATTCCTTGCCTGAATCTAAAAAGGATCCAATTTGCTTCTCAGCATTAACCTTTCCAACCACAAAGTAGTCATTGACCATGTACAATTTGTGAAGTATTCTTCCAGTACCAGGAATACAAATGTTCTATTTCTCAGTAAAACATGGAAAATATATAAATTCATATCCGATAAATAAAACACAAGAGAAACAAAGTAAACAAACTTTAGATCTCACAATAATATCAGCTCTTTGAACATCATACATAAAATTTTAGTGATGTCTTTACATCTTTGTATTCCACAATGACTGTTTCATAGAAAGATGTTCAATGAAATGGTTTTGCAGCCTCTTCTTTCTACATAGATATTAATTGAGAGGAGAATCCTCTAATTCAGTCCACTGTAGACAAATTTTCAAAGAGACATGAAGCAACCAAAAACATATTTCCTAAACCATGTTCACTGTTTATTACAGCTAATACAATTTAAAATTAGAAAATTATATGGCCTTGAACTAACATTGTCATATAAAATAAATAATTCATGACTCTCTAGTGTACTTTGTGTAATCCAAGAATAGAGTGTATTGATTCAAATTTTTGGTTACTGGATTTTCTTTCAACACAGGCAACATAGTTATAGAATAGAAAGAGTACTTTATAAAGAGTCAGAAATTCTGAGTTTTAGTCTTTTTACATCCACCATGTAGCTACAGGAACACAAATATTGAGCCTATTTGAATATCAGCAATTTAATCTAAAATTTTGAATTGAAAATACCTGTGCTCTATTTTCTAATTTAGAATTTCATGACAACTACTAACACTAAGTGGAATATTAAAGTCCAACATACTCACTGCAGATCCGCAGTGCAAAAAATTCAAATTAAATTCACAGTTTCTTGAAGTTATTATCATGTTTAATTTCTTTTCAAAGAAAAAGTATTGCTACCTATGCCCAGAATTTTATAGGTGAACTATCATATGTATTTTCTAAAATAATATTTGCTAAACAAATATTAAATGCAATGCTGTGTTGGATAATTTGCTTCTTTTTCCCCTTTCGTTTGACAACATTGTCTTCTACGGCAATACACTCCTAGCCAAGAACATTGTGTGGTTATTGAATTTCATTTTAAACTTCAAGTATTGCCCATTGCTGTGAGGTACATTTCGGTATTAAGCTCTAAATCAAAGGTCTGAGTTGGAAACATATTTGATAGGGTAGAACCATTTTATTTTATTTCCTTGCCTAATGATTTTCTGTATTTAATATTCAAATATTAGTGAATCATGGCCAACAGAACTTTGAAAGTATGTTTATAAAATGTCTTTTCCCTAGCTTGTAAATAAATATAAACTTTGAAGAAAACATATTATCTGATTAAAACAAAATAATAAGCAAAAATGTAACCTTTTAACTCTAAAGTAGAAAAATTAAAAAAAGGATACATAGTAGGTTCTCTTAAGGAATACAGAAAGAGATAGAGACCTCTGGCCTCATTCATCTATTCAAAATATTCAACTACTGGTCATGTCAGACGAACAAGCAGAAGAATGTCTTCCTTTAAAGAATTTAGTGTTGGAGGGATGGATTTGTGGGCAAGAAGAGTCAATGAAAGTTAAAACATGTTTTGGAAAGCATGGCAAGAAAAGATGGGAAAAGAGTCTATGAAAGTGGGGGCAAACCTATGGCATGCGTGCCGCAGCTGGCTGTTTGAATAATTGAAAGCTCTAAAAGTTCACCATCACTGCTCTAAGAGGACAGGGAAGTTGAGCATCTAGCTCTGCCTCGAAGTAATCCACAGAGAAAAAGACACTTCAGTTGCATCCAGATGAACAGGCTGAAACTGCTCCATGAAGAATGGCGCAGATGGCCATTATATGAAATAGTATAAAGTAAAAAAAAAATCCAAGGTAGCATACTGGAAAGCAATGAGAAACAGAAGGAAGGAGTCACTATGGCCAAGATCCGTGGTAAAGCTTTTGTGTTTGATATAATAAGCATCGGGCATCGTTGGACAATATAAAGATTTTAGAATTTAAAAACGTTATGTGATTGCTGTGCTAGTTTGCTAGAACTGTCGTAGCAAAGTACCAAAGACTGAGTGGCTTAGACAAACCAAACGTGTCGCCTCACAGTTCTGGAGGTGGCGTTGGCAGGGTTGGTCCCTTCTGAAAACTGTAAGGAAGAACCCGTTCCGTGCCTTGCCCCTGGCTTCTCATGGTTCGCAGGACACTTTTGGCATTTCTAGCTATAGACACATCACCTCCATCTCTGGCTTCTTGTTCGCGTGGATTCTCCCTGTGGGCATATTTGTGTCCAGATTTCTTCTTTTTATAAAGATTCTAGTCATAATGTTTTGGGGATGAGAGTCCGATCTCTGGTATGACATTATCTGAATAAATTACATCTATAAGTACCTCATTTCAAAATACTGTCGAATGATAAGGGAATAGATGTTAGAACTTCAGTGTATGATGTACTAGCAAAGCACAATGAAGTCTATAGGAATTGTATCATATTAAACATTTTCAAAAGATTGTCCCGGGACCATTCTTTCAGCTGGCATACTGGAAACACAGCTGCCACCAGAGGAACCTGGGACCTGTGAGGAAAACACGGAGAAAGAAAGAAAACAAAACAAAACAAAACAAAACAAAACACAACTCCGCTTGAACTATAGCAGAAGACACAAGGGAAAAGAGATATTGGAGATATTCAAGAGGACATTACCGAGCTAGACAGATGAATTTATATAGGGTTTCATGGCAAAAAAAAAAAAAAAAAGTTCAGAAAAATGTTAGAGTAAAGATAACGTGCTTAGTTTGGAAATGGCAATGAGGCATCCAGGCGGTTGCACTAAGTGGACAATCAGACATATGAGTTAAAACCTCAGGTTAGAGGGAATGTGGAAATCGGGATAATCTGGATGGTAAGTGACACTGTGAGCCTGAAAAAAGTGCTAAAGCAAAAAGAACTCAGGGAAACAGTAAAATTTAAGTCAGTTTAAGGAAAAGAAACCCATAATGACTCTGAATAAGTAAATACAGAGCTAGCATATAAACCAGAAAAGAATGATATTCTGGAGACAAAGGAAGGGGTAGTAATAAACAGAAAGAGAAAGTGGTTAGTAGTGTCAACCCTCTCATGGAGTTCCAGTAACTGAATATTATCTACTGGAAATCATTGGTGACTTTATCACGGGTAATTTTAGTAATGTATGAGAAAGATGTATTACACATGTATTTCGTCTTCTTGAATTCAGTTATATGCACTTAGTCAAAATAGTAATAGTCATACTAATAGTATTTGCAATAATGTGAGCAATTCTGATATTCCTTCAGTGAGACTATGTATTTATGTCTAGCAACAAACATAAGGAGATATCTGGCTTTGCTCATCTCCCGGTAAGTCTTGGTTTTATACCGGTTCTGTAAACAGCATCTTGGCATGCTACGTAATTCTTGTGTTATAAAACACTTTTATAATTTTTTTACGTTGTGGACCTTGACCTCCAAGTTTAAGTCACCTACTTACCAGATGTTTAGCCAAAACAAAACAAAGCAAAGCAGAGCAAAACAAAACAAAGCAAAGCAAAACAAAATGAGCCATCCTTTCAACATCAGGAGAAAAATTGGATGAGGGGGATTTACAAAGAGTCGGCAGAGTAGACTTGAACATGGGGGTCTCGTAACTGGTTTGTGGCAAATTTGCCTCTTTGAGACATTTGCCTTCTATGATAATTTTAAAACTTAATCCCTATATATAAAACATAACTCCATTTTAACTACAAATGGTGGTCTTTAGGAAATGGTAGTATCAGAAGAGACACAACGAAACAGCGTGTGACACTGAGAAAATGAAGTGGAAGCAAACCTGACAAGAAGTAAAAAAGTGTGATGAAACAAAATAGTTTGTATAAATCAATTTAGTCCATTGATTGATCCAGTAAAAGTAAGCTCCCTTTTGCTTACTATTTATTTCACCTACTATATTGCAGTAGTTTGCTTTCACCTGCCATATTACTTGCAGAAGGAAAGTGGAGTTGTCACTAGCAGCATTCACCTTTAGGAAACCAAGAAGACTTTTTTTTAATTGTGTCTGTCATGATTATTCCCTCCAGCCCTCTGACGCCAGTACCAGAACACCAAAAGCTGTAGAATGGCACATAGTATTCCTCATCGTCACACCCTTCCAGAGTCCTGGAACTGGAAAACCAAATAGGAACTGAAAATGGGTTTATTTCTTTGTTTCATATTAAAAGCATACGAGATTTAATCACTCTGGGATAGCTTAATCCCAGAGGCAAGAACATGGACTAGATGATCTCAGAGGAATATTTTGGTTAGAATGTTCTAAAAAGGATAAACAATAGTGACTACTGAATATTCGTGAGTAGGATTTATGATGATGTCGAAAGAGAGCTTTAAATTAATTTCCTTAAAGAAATATTTGAATGGAGGTTTGTAGCCAAAAGAGCAAAAAATAGAGATCATATTATGGATATTGTACTTGTTATGAAATAACTAGTGAAGAATGAGGATGAATGACTAATCCTGAGTATGGAAAAACGTTATAATGGTGTTCCTATGGGAATAATTGGGATCAAATAAGCCAAATATATTAAAAACATAAGAGTAGTAAGGGGAAAGAATTTGTTGATGACAAACCATTTAGTTTAAAAAGAGTAAAGGGAAATAAATTCTGGAGGACTATTAAAAGTAATAATTGATCAACACAATAGCAGCTAAATTCAACACAGACAAGTACCATGAAAGAAATAACGAGAAGAAAATTAGATAACTTGTGTATGCCAATAATTTTTTAGTAGTCTACAATCTTCCCGCACAAACACTGGCAATATATTATTTTGTCCTTGGTTTTCCTTTTCAAAGGTTCAGTTATCTACTGCAAACTGTGATATGAAAATATTACATGGAACATTCCAGAAAATAATAATTCATGAGTTAAAAAACTTATTACCATATATTAGTATAATTTTTCTATTTTGTTATTTATCATAATCTCTTCCTTTACCTACTTTAGAAATTAAACTTCATCACGGCTGTGTGTAATAGGAAAAAAATACAGTATATGGTGTAGTAGCCGCAGTTTCAGACATCCACTGGGATTGGATGTCACTCTTGCAGGTAGTAGGAAATACTGAATTCTTTTTGTGGTTAATTCTGTGAAAGTAACTATTCTTTAGAGTAAGCTCGTTGAAAGAATTAATGGAATATTTGCAAAATAAGTGAGGCAGAGGAACTACACTGGGATTTGGTAACATGTTAGTAAATTATTTGTGGATTTATGGTTCAAGGCAAAAATTTGGAGAAAATAAATCATTGATTTACAGAATTTCCGAATTTAATGATTGCCTTTGTTATTCTTTTATTTATGGCTAAGAGGACATCAACACAAAGAAGGATCAGGGAAGAAACAGAGAAGTAATTGTTCAAAATGAAAGTATTTCCGGTTCAAAGAGTTACACGAAGGAAGAAAATGAGATTATGGAAAGTGGAGTATTATGTTTTTCACTTTCCTTTAGTAATAATATTTTTTCATTCAATTTGAGGCACACTGAAGGCACACTGAAGGCACACACATGCTTATACACACAAAAACATCCTTACTCTTCCTTCTTTTCTATAAAACAACTCCATAGATACTCTCACAGAATTATGGATATTTGTATACATACTTAAACTATAGCTAAGTGAAGATGGAGTTCTGCATGGGGAAGGCCACAAGGCCAAAAGCCTGCAGATACGGTTGAGGAAGGAAGTGAATAGAGTTAATTCTTCATTCACCAAACAACTAAAGATATATTGTATTTACATTATGTCAGCAGCGATGTAAACACTTGAAACATTCCCTTCAAATTGAAACATTGTGTTAGGTAGCTCTCCATCATTGTAACAACTACTTGAGAGACTTGAATATAAAACCAAAAACCTATAATTGATATTTGATTACAAAATCAAAATTTTACTGTCAACAATTTTGAGGTTCTGGTTCATGATCATTTGGCTGTATTGCTTCGGACCTGTCGTGAGGTAGCACATTGCAGCAGAAGCTGTTGTGAAAAAGAAAACAAAAGAAAAGAAAACAAACAAACAAACAAAAACTGCTCTTCTAGTGGCCAGGGAGCAAAGAGAGTTAGGCCAGAGCCAGAGTCTCACAATCACCTTAGTGGGAATGTCTCCAATGAGCTAAATACCTCCTTCTAGGTTCTGCCTCTTAAAGATCTCACCACCTCCCAAGAACACTACTCAGAGGAACAAGCCTTTAGTACATGGGCCTTTGTGACAATTAAAATCCAAACTAGGGCAAACACTGATGACAAAAATAACTTCTAACTCAGTTTCGCCACCATCCGTAATTGTGCGGATGGACAGAGCAGCAGATGCTGCAAGCTGATTGACTTAATGTCCATTTTAATATTATATTTTGTTGCCCCCAGTTTGAAATCTTAAATACAACTAGATTTTTTGACTTCCTTGGAGCCATAAATGAGCACGTCACCTAGTTCAGACAATAAAAGAGAAGTGGAAGTCTGCTGAGTCAGCTTCCTCCCTTGGGATATCAGTGCTGTGAAACCAAGAGCGGCTGTACCAACCCTGTGCTGCCAATCACTCTCTTCTTAGCACAGTTAAAATCTCTAGGCTCTGTGTATTTCTAAATTTTCTGTTACTCATCTGTGAGAGTAATTTCGAATTGCTATAGAGTGATAGAAAGAATATAAAATAATGAGAAGAAGAAAAGCAATGAGTGAAAAGGGAATGCTTTATTCTAATTCAAAATTCTTATGGCCTGATGTGTTTTAGACGTAGGGGTCTTGGTTTTTGTTTTTCAGTTTTGTATGCTGAATTTCGCATTACATCCATCCAGTAGGGTCTGTGATCAAACACGTTAATATTTCTGTAATGTTAGTTGTAGGCTAATTTGTCTCGAATAGTTAAGATAAATGCTTGCAAATTAAAAATGAAGAATAACCTTTTTTTCCCCAGGGGTTTTAGGTTTTTGTTTACGGACAAGGGACTGTCAAACTTTATCAGCTGAAACTGGTGAGGCTTTTATATTAAGTACTTAAGTATATTAATTTATTTAGTCTTTACAATAATCTTATGAGGTGGTTTCTATGATCACTTCCATTCTACAACAGGAAAAAATATGTGGAAAAGAAGTAATTTAACCAGGGTTGTCCATACGTGGACATTTGAACATATGTGTTGAGATTTGAACGTATGCAGCATGGCACTAGTCTGTCATTTAACCAACATGCACTATCATTGGCCAAGACACAAGCACAAACACAAACACATATAGAAGGAAAGAAAGAAAGAAAGAAAGAAAGAAAGAAAGAAAGAAAGAAAGAAAGAAGGCAAAGAAACAAAGAAAGGGAAAGTAAGCAAGTATGAATCACATCGAGCTTGAAGTATGAGACAATATCAAGAAGTAAAATATATTATTCAACAAATATTTATAACAATGATTGCAAAATCATACTCCATAATTTTGACCTTAAATTGAAGAATACAATGTGCTTATCAGCCTAAGTAGAGTTCATACAAGGTAGTTTTTAGGTGTGAGTTTTAACCCAGAATCTCAAGGGGGAGTTAAGAGCAGAGAAGCAAAGAAATGGCTTAGAGACAGCACAGCAATGGCAAGGAGGACATTCTGGTGGATAAAGGAATCTCTACGTGTGACCAGTGAGGGCTGGACCTCCGTGGAGCACCTCCCTACTTGCCACCTTCCAACAAAACTGATAAAACAATGAGAACATTCCTGTGTCCACAGAACAACAAAAGCAGAGTTTATGAGTGAGAAACAAGCATGCTGCTTGAAGAAGCTGGGGCTCCTGGATAAGAAGATGATTTCTGAGGCAGATAGATTAGTCTGTACCATGGTGCTCCGTGAATTTTGTTTCCGCAGAACGACAGAAGGTATAGGAATCCTAAGAATGGTTAGACACCTCTATAGAAAATGCTGGCCCTTAATCCTTGAGATTTAAAAACATTAGGAGAATTTTGCAAACATGTCTCAACGGATCTGGAGAATGACAGTGGTAAAAGACAGGCAACAGATCAGAAGAAATTATCCTCATGATATAAGACATTGAAAGCAGCTTCCCTAATGCTGGAATTAGAAGGCTCACTTCATTCAGAACTGGCATCCAAGGAACAATAGGGCTTGGTCATTGGAATTCTGAGGCATTGGAAGATGCTCACACAATTTCTCATTATTTTTGGTTTTTAAGTCTCAAAACCAAAGCACTATAACTCAAAAGCCAGCTTAAGTTTTCAAATTAACATTTGCTACCAATTAGGTCATAACGAGTGTTTGTCTGAAATATTTAATGACCATAAGAAATCTTTTAAAATTGAAGTACTTTTATGTTTGCGACTTATGTTACCCTGCCTGACTTATTACTGCGGCAAATTTGATCACCCAAAGAGTTCATAAGATTTTAAACATGAGGACTTGGCCCTCAAGCAGGATGACAGGGCCCTTGCCCCTCTTCAACATCTTGCATAGGAAATCTTTCAAACAAAGGGTAGATCTCAATTGCTTGTTTTGTGCTTAAACCTCACACTAATCCCATTGCCATCAATAGAAAGTCTGAATATGGATTGAGTGTGGGCTGCCCATTCATAGATCCACTGAGAAAAGGAAATGCCCCTTTATTTCGTCGTTAATTCTAGTTTTCTTAACTTTTTTTTTTTGGTCCAATTAGTACCTCAAAGAATCCTTTCTGATTTTATTGGGAATACTTCTAAAGTTCCACCATTAAAAGTGGTGTTTACTCAAGTTTTTCTGTTCTTGGTTAACATTTTTTGTTGTTAAATCACAAATGGGTACTTTCATTTGAATGCTAGATACCAAACTTTAATAAGATCATAGGATCATTCCATCTTCATTCATTCATGTATCTCATGCTGTGTTAAGGGCTAGTTTAAATTAGAAAGACCCATACATTAATTGGAAAACTTACTTGGTCATGATTTTTATTAACCTTTCTGAATTTTATTTGATAATATTTTATTTGGGATTTTGCAGCAAGGTAAAGTTGATATTTAATTCTACTTTGAATACCAGGTTTCTACTAGAAATCAACTGAATAGTCTTTTACATTTTTCATCTAACTATTCAAAATTATTGGCATGAAGTTGGCTGTAGAATTTTGTTTTTGAATCATGGCTTTATCTGTAGGTATTTCTTTCTGTGTCATTTATAATATTCGTTTGCTCTTATTTTTTCTTTTACACAAATAGTTTCAGAAATTAATTTTATTAGTCCTTTCAAAGATTAAGTATAAATAATCTTAAATATTACTCTACACTCTAGTCATTAATTTCCACTCTTATTTTCCACATATTACTTTCATTGAATTTAGATGTAGATGCATCCCATGAATTTTAATTTTTTCTACTTCCAGTATTTTTAAATCTTTAGATATGTGGTAATATCTAACTTCATTAGGTTTTAACCCATCACTTATTTAGAAATTTTAAATTTGAAAATCTAATATTACCATTTTGTTATTATTTATATATTAATATATGATCTGCATGATAGACTTTGTTTCTTTTCATGCTGGCATTTCATATTTTTGAGTGTGATTTACATTTTTATTAAACTTTAAATACATTTCAATTCCCCTTCCTTCCTCCCCCTCCTTTTCTTTCTTTTCTCTCTTTCTTGCTCTCTCTCTCTTTCTCTCTCTCTCTCTCTCTCTCTCTCTTTCCTTGGTGGTGGGTATTGAACCCAGAGCTTTATGTCTACTCAGCACTACTCTACCACTGAACTATACTTCCTACCCCTATGAAATATTTTCCAGTCCTTATTTTCTTCACATGCAATAATATTTTTGCTGTGTAGAATTTTTTTATAATTATAACACAAATTACTCTAATTATACAAGTTTCCATACATGCATATATCATGAATTAGTTGTGTCCATCCACCTACATCATTTTTTTAAATAAATAAGCATTTTTATTGCTCAGTAGTCTATCATTAGGTTGACAGATGAATATATTATTCAATTCTTCTATGTACTTGGCAGTAAAGTTTGATCTTTTCTAAATGAAACATTTAATTGATGTCTCCCTTTTTAAAGGAAAAGGCAGTAAAAACATTTATTTCATTTACTAAGAGCCTATTAGGTTTCTAGATTTAATTTTGTTTATCAGTTAATATTGATTTTATAGAATAGTAGTTTCTCTTCTGCATTTATATTGAAACTTTTCGATTCTTGGTATTTATTCATGATACATCATCATTATATTCATTGATCATTTTTAATTCCTTTTTCCAGCCCTGCCCCCCCTTCTCCCCTTCTTGAGATCCTCTGCCAGTCTCCACAAAGTCTACCTCCTTGTTGCTTGCATCTCGCTTTTATTTTACTCTTTAAATTATTTATATTTTGTGTTCGTGTATAAGAAAAACAATGCAATATTTAGCCTTCTGGGTCTGATTTATTTCACTTAGCATTATCATCTCAAGATCCACCCGTTTTTCTACAAATGACTCAAATTTATCCTTCTTTGTGGCTAAGTAGCACTTCATGGTGTATATATGCCATATTTTCTTTGTCTGTTCATTTGCTGGGCATCAAAGCTACATCCATAACTCAGCTATTGTGAATTGTGATGCTATAAATATGGGTATGCATGTGTCAATGTAGTAGGACGAATAGCTCTTTCAGTAAAATACCCAAAGAGAAACAGTTTGGTCAAATGAAATTTCTGTTGGTGGTTTTTTGAGGCACTTCCATAATGACTTCCTTTAAGAGTTTTACCTGTTTTATCTTCCAGCAGATTCAGTATTTTTTATCAGTCTTTGTTATGCTTTGATGTGATTTTAGTACAGGATGAGATGTCTACATTCATTCTTCTGTGTATGACTAGTTTCCCATTTGCTAAAGAAGCTGTCTTTTCTCCAGCATATGATTTTGGTCCCTTAGTAAAAATCCAGAGGGTGGAAGGTGCACAGGCTTGTTTTTGCAACCTCAGTTCTATTCCAGTGGTCAAGATGCCTGTGTTTATGCCAGTACCATGTTGTTTTGATTACTGTATGATTGTAGTTTAACTTGAAATGCTGCATTGTACTGCTTCTTGCTTTGCTTAGAATCGCTTTGGCTATTCTCAGTCTCTTCTGATTTCATAAAAATTTTAGGATTATTTTTCTGGTGAGGAATGCTATTGGTATTTTGATTGGTATTGGATAAAATTTACGTATCAGTATTGTTAATATGGCCATTTTGACAATATTGATTCTGCCTATCGAGGAACAGGTTATGTCTTTCCATTTTCTAATGTCCTCTTCAATCTCTGTTTTAAGAGTACTATAAAGGTCTTTCCCCTCTTTGGTTAGGTGAATTCCTAGGTGTTTAAATTATTTTTATTAGTATGTGTTTGTAGGACATAGCGATCACATTCATCATGGAGGATTTATACATACACATAACACATGTTAATTCCCTTTTTTTCTGTTCCTTTACCCTCCTCTTCCTCCAACCCTTCTTCTCCTCCCTATTTACAAAAGTTCTATAGATATTTAACTTTTTATGAAGTTAATGTGAATGGGATTGCTTTGCTGCCTTCTTTCTTGCTGCGTTCATTGTTAATGTACCGAAACTATTGATTTGTGTGTGTTGATTTTGTATCCTGACACTTTACTGACTTTGTTTATTAGTTCTAAGAATCTTCTGGTGGATTTTTTGGATCTTTCATGTAAAGGTTCATGTCATCTACAAAGAATAATTTGACACCTTCCTTTCCTATACATAGCCCTTTTATTTCTTTCTCTTGCCTGATTACCCTGGCTAAAGTTTCAAATATTACATTGAAAAGAGAAGTGAGAAGGAATGCCCTTGTTTTGCTCCTGATTTTAAAGAGAATGTTTTCAGTTTCCCCCCACATAGTATGATGTTGGCAGTGGGTTCGTCATCAATGGCTTTTAACATTTTGAGATAAGGTCCTTTGATAACTATTTCCATCAGGGTTTTTATCATGGATCAATGTTGGATTTTGTCAAAGGATTTCTCTGCATTTGTTGAGATGATCATGTGATTTTTATCCTTATTTCTGTTTATGTAGTGTATTGCATTTATTGATTGACATATGTTGAACCATCCTTGCATCCCTGGAATAAAGCTGGTCATGAGGTATGAGCTTCTTAATGATTTTTTAATTCTATTTGCAAATATCTTGCTTAGGGTTTTTTTTTTTAAATCTATGTTCATTAAGGAAATTAGTCTGCAGTGTTCTTAGGAGTACTTCTCATTAGTTCTTCCCTGAAGTTCTTTCTGGTAAAATTCAGTGATGAATCCACTGAGTCCCGAATGCTTCTTATTTGGTAGGGTATGGACTACTGCCTATTATGATTGAAATCTAAAATGTTCCCCCACAGTGTCATCATGTTCAGAGATCAGGCTTTTGGAAGGTGATCAGATCGTGGGGGAACAATACTTGTGAGTGCATTTGTTCATTAATGAAGTCATAGCTGATTTTATTTTCTAATAGTTGGGGCCTGGTCAGAAGAGTCAGTTTACTGGGGTGTGACCTTCAAGGTATAGTTTTGTCCCTGGCTCCTCCCTTCTCCTTCTGCTTCCTGGCCACGACAGGAGCAGCTTCTATCAGGCCCTTTCACCATGATGTTTCTGCCTGGGAGGCTGCCTGCCATGAGCTAAAATAAATCTCTCTCCTTTCAAGTTGTTGTCAGGTATTTTGTCCCAACAAAAAGAAAGTGACTAATAAATACACTGTCTCTGTTCCATTGCCTGTTACCGGTCTGTTCAGGGTTTGCTTTTAATATCTTCTTGGTTCAGTTTTGGTAATTCATATGGATCTAGCTATTTAAATGATGTTCTTTTCTTATGGATTGTACTTCATCATTTATTTCCTTGCTTGTCCTTAATTATAGAAAACCCTTTTCCACTCCAAGCATGAAGTGTTTTAGAAATTGAATTCATATTATATCCTCAGTCTGCTGTTTCTGTATTACATTCTAGCATGACTGGGGCACTGTACCCGTGCGTGCCTCAGGATTGGGGCTCTGACTTCCCCTTGTTGACTGTATCTCTACTCAGAGCTTGCTATTACGAGGAAAGAAACACTCAGTTATGAAATAAGTTCATGAATTGGTGAAAGAGTATTTCTGGTCTCTGTTTATGGGACTGACAAAGTGTTTAGTCCCTGTTAACGGGATAGTCATTCTCTTTTCCTCAGCATAAATTAAATGATGTGTCACAAGCCCTTGGCTGTCATGTGCCCAGTTTATTACCATTTTTGATCACTCACACATGACTGTCCACACCTCATCAAATCTACATATAAAAACACAGTTTTTCTTTTATCATTTCCGAGGGTTCCTGTGACATTTAAATACTTTCATAAGTAAATTTATTATGCATTTCTCTTTTTAATCTGTTAGATTGGTATGAACATTGTGATGAGTGAGGAAAAGATATTACTCTTTCTTACCTAAAAGGTCTTTAAGAGAAAGATTATAGATTTTAATTCCTTCATTTCTTTTAGTCTCAAACTCTGTGCACCGTACAGCTTTGTGTAGTAGTTTCCCACAAATATTATATTAGTTAATTGGATCTTATATTTCTCTGTGTTTAAAGTCCATAAAACATAATAGGTTATCATTAAATATTTTAATGTTTGATCAAGTAAGTAGGCAACTTACCTTTCTTCGTAGAAACTGTGACTTGGAGTTAAATATCTGGGTTCAAAATTGACTTATTACCTCAGTTTAAACATTCTGGGTAACAGGATGAGTATTTTTACTCATCATTAAGTTGAAATAATAATGCGTACTTCGGTTGTTAAGAGAGTAAACACCATCATTTGTGTGCATATATCACGTCGTTATGAGAATAAACAAGATTGTGTGTGAACACTTTTTAGTTATAAATAAGAATACATTAGTTGCTATCTGAAAGCTTAAACATAAAGGGTTGGGGATAGGAGGCTAGCTCAGTGGTGGCCATCCTGCTCAGTGTGTAAGAGGCTCTAAATTCAGTCCCCAGCACACCTGCCCCAACCAAACTATGTGGTGATAAAAGTAGTAGAAAAATGGATAAAATACTTTGAGTAAAAGGGCAGGTGATTGAAAGGAGAAAAGATAAAACTATGGAAGAAAGAAATACAAAGGAAAATATAAATTAAATATTAAAAACGAAATATCATTGACATAAAAGTGTGGAGTAAGAAAAAAAATCTATGGACTAATATGACAAAATACCAGTAGACTAGAAATGGAAGTGTTACAGTAGGAAAGAATGGCGTGCTTTAAAATACCATTTGACATATATTATAAATGATTGAGAGCCACAAAATTAGTAAAAGAATCTTAAGTATATAGGAAAATTATTATCCTGTTTTAAAATCAAATTATGGGACTGTGGTAGAGCTCTTACCTAGCATGTGAAAGGCCCTGTGTTTGGTCTCCAGCAATGAATGAATAAGTAAATTAATTAATTACTTAATCAATTAATTAATTTGCTAACAAGTCAGCCTCCTTTTTAGATAACATAACTTTTAAAATTCTTTAAAATAATTTAATTCTTCTAAATAAAATTCCTCAGATTGACTTTTATTCCTGTTTCTAATCATAGTTTAACTTTTAAGGTTGTATTTAATTACACTCCAATATTTATATTACATCTATAGAAAATATAGTTGTTTTTGGCAATACAATCTCATTCTTCTTGTGCTTAATCCATATAGTCATGGATCACCTACTACCAGGGATATATTATCAAAAATGTGCTATTAGGGAATTTCATCTTTGTGTAAACATCAAAGCATGCACTTATACAAATTAAAATGACTGCAGAGTCAAGGGGAATTAGTCTTATAGGGCACCTGTCATAAAAACAATTCATTGTTGGGTGAAAAATTGTTATATGGCCCGTGACTGTATTTGTAAATAAGCAAATTGTCTCTCTCTCAGTTTTCTCTGTTGCAAATTGTGATTCAGTAAATCAGATAACAAATATAGATTGAACTTGGGGCCACAGAAAGCTGGAGATGGAATCCAGTACTGGATTTGTCTATGTAAACAAGTCAGTAACAATGGATTGTATTTCAAAAGAATAGAATAGTTATAATGCTAGAAGAATTCAAAACAAGGAGAGCATTCATCATTGCATTGAATATTAAATTATATTAAATTTTACTCCAACACTTTCAACTCATAGATTGTTCTTTAAGATCTATGAGTGCCAACAGCTACTAGAAAAACAGTGGGATATTATATGCTATGGTGGTTAATTTTAAGGGATGCTCACAGAGCTGGTAAAATATTAGTTTAGGGTGTGTTTATCTGGAACAGATTTACATTGGAATTGGTGGATCGAGTAAAGCAGATGGTCCTCATTAATGTGGGTGAGCATCCTCTAGTGGATTGAGGGCCCAAAACCAACAATAAAGCTGAGGAAGTATACATTCACTCTTCCTGCTTGAGCTAATATAAGATACACATCTTCAGGGTACTGGAGCTCCTGGTTCTTGGGATTTTGGACCCAAACTTGAACAGTCCTCCTGGTTTCTTCACAGCATGAGCCAATTCCTACAATAAATCGCCTCTCATGTATCTATTTATATCCTATTGCTTGCATTTATTTGGACAATCCTAATAAGTATTTCAGTGTAATAATGTAAATTCCTTTTTTTCCAGTACTAGGGATTGAAACTCAGGGTCTTTGCGCTGAGCTGCATCCCCAGCCCTTGTTAGTTTTTGACAGGATCTGGCTAAGTTTTCCAAGGCTGGCTTTGAATTTAAGTCTTCCTGCCTCAGTGTACCAAGTAGGCATGGGCCACCACACCCAGCTGCAGTGCAGTAATTTAGACATTTGGCTTTGTAGTGTACAAATAGTAGGTAAGAGCAGACTATGGAGCCCAACTCTCTGTGGGCTGTGTTCAAATCTTGCCACATTGCTTATAAATTTTGCTTACCATTGCCTTTAATACCAGTGGAATTTCGGAATAATTACTAAACCTCTCTGTACACTAAAATTCTCATTGATAAAATGTGAAAACAGTTTATCTACCATGCAAATTTGTGGTAAATATTGAATGTGTTAATATGGATAAAGTGTTCAGAGGAAACTTGACACAGTAAATGATCAAAATTATTGGTTACGATTAGTACTGCAAGTGCTCAAAATAATTGGTTGTGACTAATATTAACTCCACTCTTCTATATCTGTCATTGGATGAATTACTTACTATCCCCAGGGCTCTGTTTTTTCATTAGTGAATAAGATAAATAATAATGTTTACTTCCTACCTTTATTAAACCAGAAAATACACACAAAGAGTTATAAAATAGTGCACAGCCAGTTCAATAAATGTGCAAGATAAAATAAACTTTAAGGTCTGTACACTTGTAATGTTAACTCTAACGTGAGGTTTTTGGTAACCTGAATGCACAATTGCTTAAATATGGAAATCATTTGAACACGTATGTCACATCTCAAAGAGTCTAAGTCCAGAGCTTAAATAGTAATCTTAAAAGCACTGAACTAGGTAGAAATCAGGAAATCTAACTTCTGGTTGATTTTTCTGTACTCTTCTGGTGAACTTGCTTTTACACTTTCAGAACCTCGTGATGTTCTTCCATTTCAGGGCATGAATTAAACGTGTCATCAGGGGCATGGGTGGTATTCAGAACGCATTTGTATGTTTGTTAACATGCACTATTACTATTACATTTGTGACGTAATGAGTTAATGGTTTTCATTGGCCTGAAAATTTGCGCATTGTTTCCTTGGAAAATAGCTTAAATTTTCAAATGAAATTTTGGAATTTTGTCTCCCTGTTTTGACTGCAAACACTGCTGAAGATCTTCAAGGCAGAAGAAATTGTAGTTGAAACACACAAACCAATTAATGGGAAAATAGATGGGAGCCATTTATATATACTGGATCCCCGATGATAAACATAAAGCAGAATAAACAGCTTATCACTGAAGTTTTAAGTCTTAAACTTACAGTAATGATGTTTTATGAGTATTTCCAATTTGCCATGTCTTGTTCAGTGGAAACTATTTACTACCAGGGCCTTAAGTATGGTTGAGTAGTTTGCATGTCGCACAATACTGGGGGATGCTATTGACATTATAAACCATGATGTACAAGCATAGTGGTCAACAAGGCATGTTTTAATAAAAATTACTGATCTTCATCTTGTTATCTTGCTGGTAATGTCATAAAGTCTTAGCTGTAATTCTACCTAAATGTCAATGTCTTTTATTTTCTGACTCACATACCCCTCCCAGACAGAGTCATTTCAATCCTTGGTATTAAAAAGAAAAATTTTTATTATTTAAGGAACTTTTTTGAGTTATAATTTATATACAAAAACCTTCATGAATTTAATGTATACAATTTTATGAGCTTGGACATATGCATACACCTGTGAATGCACCTCCTTAGCCGAAGTGATAAACATATCCACCACTTCCAAAACTCCCTTATGCACCTTTTTTTGTTTATGTAAGAATACTAATCACAAGATATACTCTTATATTTTTCAAGTGCAAAGTAAACTACCATTAATTATAGGTACTATATTGTACAGCCGATCTCTAGAATTTATTCATCTTATATAACTGAAGCTTTATAACCACTGAACGTGGTTCCCCCAACTCCTGGAAACTACCATTCTACTCTCTACTTCTGTATTTGATGATTTTAGATTTCTCACATGATTGAAATCATACAGTTTCCATCCTTCTTTGACTGGCTTATTTCACTTAACATAGTGGCCTAATCCATATTGTCACATATGGTAGGATTTTCTTTTTTTAAAGGTTGAATAGTATTCCACTGTATCTATGATTTTTATTCTTTATTTACTAATCTTCATGCACCCCCCCTCCCACCTTTGTTCTTATTCTGTGGTACTGTGGGTACTTTTGCATCCCAAGCCCTTTCTTCCTTTTCATTTTTTTTTTCTGAGTCAAGATCTTGCTAAGTCAATAAGTTTCCTAGGCTGGGCTCAAACCTGTGATTCTCCTCTGCCTTAGCCTCCCAAAGAGCTGGGAATGCAAGCCCGTGATGCTATACCTGGCTTTTTCATATTGTGTTAGGCTACTTTAATTTTTCCCATGAATCTGTATTCCAGGATACACAGTTGAGCTGACTTAGTTAGGTACCCTGATGCAGCTTACACAGGTACTAACTCATTCTTCTCACAAACAAACCCAATATAAAGGGTGCAAATTTCTGACTTTGCTTCAACTTTATCTCTTCCGAAGTTGCACTAGGAAAAAGAGAAAAACATAAGCTGACATCTCTTTCATTTCTCTTTTTCTAATCCCAATTTCCTTCCAATGATTCTTAATAGGAGTAACAGTTAAAAACGATTTGATTTTCTTTCTCTAATCACAGTAGTAGAAGTATTATGTGGAGAAGAGATATGTACATCACAATCATGAGGCAGACTTGGAAAATGCTAGAATAGTACTTGGAAGAAAGATAGATCCGGGACCTAATTTGAATCCCACTTAAACCGTTCTACTTACCAGCACTCTCAGAGACCAAAGCAGGAAGATCACAGCATGGAGCTCAGTTTGGGTAATTTAACAATCTACAGAGACCCTGTCTCCAAATAACAGAAGTTAAAAAAGGAGTTGGGATGTAGCTCACTGTGAAGGCTCTGATTTAATTACCAGTACCACACACACACACACACACACACACAATTTAAATGATTTCAAATAAGTTTACACAATTGCACACTATCACTGTAACATAGTTATAGAACAATACCGCCATCCTCTAAAATTCTTTAGTGTCTGTTTGCAGTTAATCCCTATTTCTCTCAGTTGCAAATAAATGCATTTGTGTTAAGTGAATATTTATTTGTTCATTTAACGATTTATGTATGTATATTTTATATATACATATATATAATTATTACATCACCCTGAGGTATTGACCCTCTTGTTATTATGAGTCATCCCTAGTAATATTCCTTATCTTAATCCCTTTTTGACTGCCATTAATATTGAGGCTGCAGTTTTGTAATGAATATTTGTTATCCGTATATTTTATGTCTTTTTTATTGTATTCCTCCTTATACCTGTATTGTGTTAAACAAACACTTTTAGTGTATTATTTTCACTTTTCTGTTGAATTCTAGCTATGTTTCTGAATTGTTTTCTCATTTTCCGTTTGAGGTATTACAGCGTATGCTTTTACCTATTTCAATTAACTTGTGGTTAATATCAATTTAATTTTGTTAAAATATAGTACCTTTGCTATAGAAAAGCTCCAATTATTTTGCCTTCTTTGTGCTATTATTACATATATTATATTAAATATTTTTTAAAACCCAGAATACATTTAATATGTTAAAATAATCTTATTTTTAAAAGAAATTAAGAGAAAACAAACGTGTATATGTGATATACTCCCTTATATTTACAGACATATTTACTCATTTCAGTAATCTTTATTTTTTTCTGTACAATGTATTTTACTCTCCGTACAATTTCTGGGAATTTCTTTGCATTTATTTTTAAAATATAGGTTTTTACTGAATTTGTTGAACAAATCATTGCTGAATTTGAAGAATTCTTAGATGACAGTTTTCTTCTTTCATCCTTTTAAATATGTCATTCTTCTAGAATCTGTTGTTTTTGGTGTAAAATCAGCTATTGATTGTGTTATAGTCTTTTATTTCTGAGGTTTACCTTAAACACACGTTGGTACATTTGATTCTATTTTGCAGTTTTTGATGCTCTGTCCATTTTTCTTCAGTTATTTTTTCTTACTAATTCTACTTTCCAATCAATCTTCATTCATTCTTTCTTCCACCACCTGAAGTTTGCTCTTGATGCTATCAAGTAGAATGCCTTATTTTCATTACTTCATTACTTATTTGTATTAATTCATTACTTATTTGTATCGCTTCATTTTCTGATGCTATAACAAAGTAGTAGAGGTTGAATATAAAGAAAAGAATTTTATTTGGCACTCAGTTTTGGAGTCTGAAGGTCCAAGACCAGGTGAGCCCATATATTTAGCTTCTGGTAAAAGCCTTGTGGTAGATGGCACCACAATGCAGAAGCATGTATGAACAAATTGCATGGTAAGACAGGAAGACAGAGAGATGCAGGGACTAGGCTCACTGTTTTGTTAATGACCCACTCTCACGTGATCCTCTGGGAGCCCTGCAGGAGTCATTTTGGAGGTCAGCATTACTGAGGACCAACCGCCTCTTGCTGGCCTTATCTCAGTGTTTCTACTACCTCCCAACACGGCCATTCTGGCACCAAGCTCCCAGCACATGGACCTTTGGGTGACACTCAGACTCTATCAAAAACACAGCATTACATATTTCACTTCTAGAGATTATTTTTCATTTTGGTGGTACTGGGAATCAAACCCAGAGGCACTTCACCATTTTGCCTTCCTTTTTTCACCTTTTTTTAAAAATTTTTACCAAGAACATGTATTGGTACATTGTATACATAATGATCATAATCAGCATGGTTATTTTGTACCTGTACATGATGCATCTTGGCTTTTCCCCCTCTTCCCCTCCCTGCCCTTCCATTCACCCACCCCTCTCTATTTGCAACAAGTTTATTTACACTTTTCCATTTTTTTCCCTTTCGTCTCACTTTTCTTTTAACCTTCTTCTTTCTTACTAAGTTGTCCAGGATGGCCATAAATTTGCATTCTTCCTGCCTCAGTCATCCAGAAAGCTGACATCACCACAACCAGCTTTAGATTTACATTTTTTATCTCTTCCCTTTATTTAAGGATATTGCTTATTGTTTGAATCATTGTCATTTAAAAAAATTATTTAAATATAGTTTCTTTTAATTATTTAATACATTTATAATAACTACTTTTAATTTTTTGCCCCATAAGTTTAATATCTGGGCCCATGAGAGTTAATAGTTTGTATTTCTAAGTATGATTCATACTTTCTTGCTGTCGTACATATCTGTTAATACTTTAGTTGAAATAGTTTTAGCTAGTATGAGTGTTAGTCAGGTTTTCATTACTGTAGCAAAATACCTGAAATAATCAACTTATAAAGATGAAAGGTGTATACTGGCTCACTGTTTTTCAGCCTGTGACTGATTGGCTCACATAATGGTGGGAATGTGTGGTACAACAAACTTCATATTCACTTTACAGCCAGTAATCAATGGGAGAGTGAGACAGGAAGGAAGCGGGGGGTGTTGGAGTCCTACAGTCTCCTTCAAGGCAAGGGTACGCTACCCAATCAGCTCAAAACTTCCATAGAGTCCATTTTTAAATGTTTTCACCATCTCTCAGTAATGCCAAGCTGAGGACTTAAGGCTTTAACACAGAAGATTCCTGATCCAAACTGTAGTGATATGTCATAGCAGTTATGCAGTCAAATGCTCTACCACTGAGCTATACCCCCTATCATAGCAGTTATGGACTCTGATTTTGTTTCTGAGTTTTTGTTGTCTCAGTAACTTGCCTGGAGCACTAAACTGCAGAATCTGTCTCTTTTGCGGTACATGGCTGTTGATGTTGTCTACTCAGTTTTTTAATCTTATTTTATTTTTAGTTTGGCTTCCGAGCGGTCACTCTTGCACATCCATAACCCACGGTATTTTGATTAGGCTGTGCTCAAACACTTCAGGTCCTTAAGGCTTCTACCCTCTGCCATTAGCTCTGTGAGTAGTAGAGGAGACATTCAGTATTTAGCCAATTCTGAAGTCTGTTTTGGTTTTTACTTTCTGCAAGGATATTATGGGTCTCCTTGAATATGTTCATAGCTTTTTGCTCAAAGTTTATTTAGTCCTTATTTACAGGATCTCTGGTTAAATTTCTGGCTGGTCCACTACTGACCCTTAAGTAGACTACAGCTTCAGGCTATCAAAGCTTCAGATTTCCTGGTTTGTTTTCTACAGAATTCACTCCTCCACTCCTGCATTATCCCCAAGTCTGTGAGTCTAGAAGCTTTCGATGGGTGTTTGTGGTCACGCCCACGCTGGTAAAACTCCCAGTTTTGTAGGCTGAGCTGGACTGGGGAGATGGGAGCAGAAACCTGTTCCTATTAACCAAACTTCTAGCCTCAGAATTTTTTTGCAGACAGAATTCGCTGACCTCTCTATGCCATAACCTAAGGACCCTCTTAAAATTTTACAAAAACTGGAATTATTTTATTATAATAATAACATAAATAAAAATTAGAAAGACTGTCATCTACTTTTCCATCTCAAAGTAGATCCTGAATCCTGCCTCATAACTAAATCCTATGTCCAATATATCTCTAGAGAGCTTTATTTAGCTGCAGGGCCAAAAAAGAATGTCCCTTTTGCCTCCTGTAGGCTTGGTAATTGAGGCTGCCAAAATAAACCAACAGTAGACTAAAAAGGGAAAAGTTATTCAAGCTCTTTATCTACACAGGTCCATGCAAGACGTGAGTACTCAACAGCCGAGATTTACGGGTTTGTATACACTTCTTCTTGAAAGGAAACAAAGTGGAGGCTGTACACAATTTTAGGAAATGATTTCTAGGAGAGACAAATGAGTCCAACCAGTAGACCAAGATCAGAGGCAAAGTTTACCTGGTCTTTGGGTGTGGTGTTTGATTTTCAGTATCTTCTGTGAATTAATCTTTCCTGTTTGATGAGATTACAGGAAGAGGGCTCAAGACAATTGCATTCCTTTTGAAGGAGACTAAAGAGAAAGTCCCTCCCTGTACTTTGGGAGAGAAAAAGATGGCCCAGAAGGAGGAGGCACAATGGGATTTTGAGCCTGCTTCTTTGGTTTATCATTTCAAGGTTCATGCTTTGGAGTATTGATTTCTGAGCCCCAACACATCATTTTCCCACTCTTGCCAGACAGTGTGTAGATTTCCTTGGTTTGCTCTTTGGGCAAGCAAACTACCTTTGCTGCTGGTTTTTGGTTTGTGTTTGTTTCCCTTTCTATAAAACAAATACCACCTCTACACTAGAGAAGTCTATGACGCCTTCAGGAAACACTTTTCCGTTACAGTTCTGAAGAAGCTGTGTGAGAAATTAATCTTAAATGAAACACTAGCCCTAAAATTACTCATAAGTAGATGACAAAAAATACAACCAATCTGGAGGACAGAGATAATCGCAAAGGACGTGCAAAAACGTTAGAAATTGTACATAACAGTTGCTGGAGATCCTGAGAAGTGTTAGGTTTTTGAAGGACTTTTAAACTTGGAGGTTTAAGTGACCTAAATTGAATCTTAATTGCTCCTCCTCTGGAGCAGAGCACTGACCCCTGGGAAGGTAGTTACTCTTTATAATGAGAAAGTAAGGTAAACCAGCCTCTCCGTTTAGGAAAACATCCTGTTTTGTTTTTTAGTTACCCCAGGCAGTGGCAAAGCTCAAGTGGGGAAATTTGTTCCTGAAGGGCATTTGATTTGAAAGTTCTCTCTCTTTTGCTTTTGAAAACATACACACACACACACACACACACACACAAACACACACACATTCTCACACTGACACACACACAAACACATGCACGTACGTTTTCTTTTCCTAAGCACAAAATGACCAGGAAAAAGAAAAGAGTTAACAGATGGTAAAACTCCCTCAGCATGGCTTTAGCCAGCTCAGACTGGTGGAATTTAAATACTGCCATTTTTCAGCTCTGAGGTGGTGGGTTGGTCTTTATGCAGAGGCAGCAGGCAGAAATAGCTTCAACATCATTAGATTGTTTTCTGATGAAAAAGGAATGTCTGTTGAGTGGATGCACCGTGGAAGTGATTTTATTTTCCAATGTCTCACCGGCTTCAATGTAAAGGAAATGCATTTGTATGAGTGAAAAGCATGAAGTCTTCATAAGCTCTCCATTTGGGTTTTTATTTCACTTTCATGTTCACAGTGCAAGACCCATTATCTACTTTTACCAACAATAGGTAAGACCTGATTTAGAGCATACATAAAATTAATTTGTAGGCAGTCATATATTTGCTTACAATTAACCCATCTATGGTTTAATGATAATTCTTGTAAACTGAGAAGTCTTATACAATGTTGCTTATATCAGTTACACTTTCATTTTAAAAAATCAGAAGTCATATGTAACCTGGGTCGAATGGCTTTTCAGAACCTTTTAGTTTCTGGAGATCTTTCAGGACATCCGGCCTGATGTCCTTTCCTAAATCATACTTGACAGGTGGTGGTCCCACCTGCACATATAGTTCCCGTGACCAGAAGGTTGACCACAATTGGAGGTCATCAGTTCCATTTCTAACACCATCACACAGTTTAGTATCATCACTAGATATGTCACTGATATCTAGTAAGTAATTGAAATAAAGAACCTACCCATCCTGTGCCCAGTAATGTCTGTCAGACACCTTTTTGGCATAGTGTGTTTGCGTGTGTGTTTCCTGCATCAGGCTCTGGGCTGATTCTTCTGTTACCTCTAGTTTCAAGAGGGCTGAGTTGTGTACAGGTTAGTATCACAGAACCTAGAATCAGTCCTTTTGTTAATTGTGTGGCAACTTCTTTTTATCTCAAAATGTTAATTTGAGGTTGAAGATTATACCAAAAACAACAATTATAATACCAACATTTCCTGCTATTATCTGTCAGGCATTGTTCTAAGTTCTGTTTGTTTCAACACTTATAAGCTTTAAAGTATTTTAGCTATTTCATTCAACACTCACATCTGTCTTAGTTGGGTATTGCAATTGTCTCATTGTAAAGAGGAGAAAAGTCAAACAGAGAAATTTTGCCACTTGGCCGAGTCAGATTCGGAACCGGAACTACACTGTCTTCCTCAGGACACAAGCTTTCCAGCACTGGAATTACCTGCTCAAAGCTTTACTGAATTAATTTGCAGTTTTCTTTTGTGGCCTATTCTGTGCTTATGGTCAAATTTTTAAAAAAACTCCACCTTACCTTGATGACTTTAACTTTCTTTCATTCATAAATCATGCTTATTCAGAAGTTTCATCTAATTACAATGTCTGATTTGTAAAACTGTGAGGTCAAATTTTTCCTCTATAATTTTCTTCCTCCTGCTTACCTTCTCCTTTTACTCTTTCTCTGGTCTTCTTTGTCTTAATTTTTTCCCCATAAAACTATAGTTCAGAATAGAATCACATTTACATTCCTTTATTATAGATTTCATTATTTTTAATTTTTTCAAGGTTTTAAGTGCTGCATTTATAGGGAAAAAATACACAGGGAAAAAAATGAACAAAAGAACAAAATCAAAACAAAATAGCAAATTGATGTTTTCCTACCCATGTTGATGTGGATGCCAATTGTTAATAGATGCTTTCATCATTTGTATATAACTCTTGAAAGACTTACAATCATCACAAATTATTGCTTACATTATTTAATATATTTATTATAGTACTTCATTGTTCTGGTTTATTGTAGAAGATCTACAATGCATTAGGCTTTCAAGATGACTTTCCCATACATTTAAGTGAACAGATGTTAAAGCTTTTTAAAAAATCATTTTCAAATAAAATTCTCCCAAAATATAGTGTAAAGTCTCTTCCATTGAGGGAGAAAGAGCTTTTCTAATTACTTATGTCTTTTTTTGTTTGCTTTTTTCTCTTCCTTTCTCTCTCTTTCCTTTTCTGTGATGCTGGAATAAGTTCATTATTTTTAAGAAAAAAATTGGCGATATTGCTTTTTAGGGTTTATTGGCATTTCCTAAAGGAACAGATGTTCCTGTGTTTATTTATTTGTTTTTTAAATCTTCAAATATTTCTTTACTATTTGGTGTATGGCAGATACCATCCTAAACACCACGGAACTACAAGCTAATAAAGAATCATTTGGTGGATGTCTTCATTAGTCTTCCTTGAGACCACAGCAATATTTCTGCTCTTTCCATAGTCATATTAAGTACAAAAATGAAAGAGTATGCGGCAGCTTCTGTACTGCTGGGAGAATGTCACATTACCTCTTTGAAACTTAGTCTCTCTGCCTCGAAAGGGTAGTCTTGAACTTCACGCATTTGTCGCAATAAAATTTCAGGCTCTGGTGGGAGCAATATTCAGGGTTTCTGATTTCTTCTCATTCAGTTGCAGGAGTTTTGGGTGCAGGTCATTTGACTCTTATGTGTTCCTCTTTTTTATACTTCTGGTATCAACAGTAGAAACTTTAGATATTTAAATATTTACTGGAAAAAAATCTTGGTTGTTTCTTAGGTCTCTTCTATTACACAGAATGCCAAACTCCATGGTTTTTATATATGCATTTATGCACCACTACTTGTGCCATGTAGTACACTGTAACATACCACAAATAAAAAAAATAGCTTAAAGAAATAACACACTAGGAAAAACCAGAAACAACTTTTGATAGAGAAATTTTACTTAAAGTTAAATCTGGGTGGGGGCGATGTTGATATGATTAACTTTATTTTAAAAGCTCTCAAGAACAATGTTTTACACTTTTCTTTTTAGAAATGCTTTAATGTATTGTAACTACCTCACAAGTATTCTGAGGGTAGGGAGACTATTAAGAAATAATTATCTTACACAGTGACAAGCATACAGTGTAGAAGTAGAAAATATAATGTTTTATGTATTTTTGACACATGGGAATAATGGATAAAAGAAAATCTTTTAGGTATTTAGAACTTGAAGAACTATAGTGCATACAAACCACGAATGTGTGAACACACTCATTAGAAATATGAATTCAGCAACAATGTTAATAGAAGCCAGGACAGATTCATGAGAAACTATATATAAAAATCAGACAATTAAAAAATATTATATTGGTAACAGAACAGAGCATTTATTATTGCATTTAGATATTTATTCAAAATATCACCATTAAACTTATTAAAGTTATTATTTCTGTTCATATTCTGTTCTATCTTCAAGGAAGTGTTTATTTCAAATTTTTTTTGTATTTTCTTTTTGAAATGTTCCTGCTTATTTTTCTTATTAAATATACGGTATATCTTTGTACTTAATACTATTTTCACAGTATATTTGAAGGTCTTTGACATGGTAAGTTCTAGTTTGTGAAAAAAACACAGCATAATTAAATGGTAATCATCATTACTGGTGACATCGATTGAAAAGAAGGTAATTTTTCTTTTCTGGAATCTAATGTAGGATGTGATTTTTAAGAAGCAGAGATTACTCCTTTATATTATTTAGTATATTCAGTATGAACCACTTAAATTTTCCTTATGCAAAGAACAAATACACTAAAGACAAAACTCCAAAAGATGTCTCAAATGTTTGTGATTACCAAGAGATATTTGGAATAAGCCAGACATGAAAATTTTGATATTTCTTAGTTGGCTTGGAGTAGGACAAAACGGTACACTTAAAAGTGCATCTTTTATTTTTAGAAAAAATACCCTCTATGTTGCTTGTAATATAAGATCAAGACTATGGGAAAAAGTCACAGCAGATCAAATAACTTTTTCCTTGAGCTGTTAGATTGCATCTGATTTTGAAAGTCTAATGTTTCAGAGTATCCTTATGTCTCCATTTTTAGAGTTAAAGATGGATACCAGATGGACACCATCTGTATCTATCATTAATGGACCAATGGTCAAAAATATGGGAAATCAGAAAAATAAACTAGAGGTTTTCATAATAATGTATAAAAAGTAGACTATTTCTTAGTACTGAAGACCAAAGTAAAGTACATGATTTAAAAGTTGAACTAGATGCTAAACTATATACTACTAGAAAAAATAAATGTTTCAAGAAAATAAACTAGAATTTATCAGAAAACACAATTTGAAGGTATTTTTTAGCTATTATTGAACTAGTTGGTAAATTAGTTGGATATCAAGAACCTGTCTCAAAGTGAAAAAATAAAACCAGATTGGGGATGTAGCTCAGTGTGGAAGCACCGGGTTAAATCTCCAATACCACACACATACAAAAAAAAAAAAAAAAAAAAGCAAAACAATTCCACACTTGGACTCTGGGAAGTATATCAAAATATTAAAATTCCCAAGAGACTGTTGACACAGAAATTTCTATGCAATTTGCATTTATTTATCTGGTTTTTTTTTTCATTATTTGTGTAGAGTTCAAAGTTTAAAGTAATGTATCAGGTGTAATAAAAAACCAGTTTTAAATTGTGAAAAAAACAAGTCATCTATACTATGTTTGAATATCTTCACATTTCTTTTTTAGGGGGTGGGTGGGTGCTGGGGATCGAACTCAGGGTCTTGCTAGTCAAATGCTCCACCACTTGAGCTTAATCCCCAACCCCTACTCACATTTCTTGAAGATTCCTAAATTTTAAAAGTTTATGCATACATTATTACTTAGGGTTCCTACCCAGGAGTATTTTTTTGGCTTTAATGGTACAACAATTCTCCATACAAATACTGTAAAGGTACATTTCGAAAGTATTTAAAAATACATTCATGTATGTTACTTAGATACCATTTGATCTACTCATAAAACTTATAGAATAATTTATTATTATGTTTATCTCATACCAGATTGTGATTCAGAAAGATAGCAGCTTGCACACAACCATTAGATAGCAAGTGGCAGATATCACTCATAAATTCAGATTGTTACCAAGTTTTTCTACATTATTTTCATGATATATGCAATACTCTGTTATAGAACAATTATAACCTTTAAAAACATATCGATACTCATATATTTGAAGATATCAAATCACGATATCAGGTCATGTCATAGTTAATAAATGAAGTTCTGGTGTTAGTCCTGAGTTTGAAGATGCAACTCACAACCTAATGACCTTGGGCAAACTGCAAAACTTGAAATTTATTTCTTTATTCACAAACAGAAATAAAAATAGGACACACCTCCTGCAATAAAATCGCATAATTTTTATTCAGTGAAATACCTAGGCATAGGCAACTTTCATTTGGGTTTAATTATTTTTATTTGATTGTGTTATTACCATCACCATTATTTCCTGGCATCTTTTATGATTTTCACTTCTATGAACAAGACATCCTTAATTCCTCATACGATATAATTTAAAATTTCCCATAATCCTGATTAAACTCCTTTGGATTGAATCCAGTTTATCTATATTATCCTTTAATTGAGGCACATATATTAATGTCCCAAGTTTTTTACATATTTCCCTCAGTATAAGCAAAAACCAAATTTGATTATTAAAAAATTATATCACATTTGCCAAGCTGTTTACATTCAAGACTAAAAGCTCCTTGAGCTCTGAATCATAACTTATTCTACTTTTTATTTCAAAATCTAGCCTGAAGTGAGGCCAACAAATAATGGGTTTTTAATAGATGTTAAAATGAGCTGTTGCTGGGAATTTAGCTCAGTGGTAGAGCACTTGCCTAGCAAGCACAAGGCCCTGAGTTCGATCCCCAAGACACATAAAATTAGCCGTTAACTAAGAAGATGTTTTTAAATGCCACTTAAATGCCTGAAGAGAAAGTGTAATCTAGGTGGAATAAAATAATACTTAATTTTGGTCACTAAGGTCAAGTGTTTTAACTTCATTCAGTATACAATGAGAAAATTCTTAAATATTTAAACCCGCAAGTGACTTGGTCACATAATTCTTTTTAAAAATACAACTAGATTGGGAAATAAGTTAGACATATTACAAATTATGAAACTGCAATTTATAGAATAATCAGAAGACTTTAATAGTTTAGAAGAGTGTATGAGAACTGGAACCAAAGAAGTGACAGTTTTGCTTTCTTTCTACCCATAAAGTATCCAATAAGAAATTTGTCCAGAATTCAGTGATATAATAAAGAACACAAAGAGATGAATCTCTATGAGCATATCAACAGATTTAAAAATAGTCTACAAAATATTTAGTACAAAAACATGTTTACAATAAAATTTTGAACAAGTTTCGAAAATCATGAAAATGGTGTGTTTGGAACCTTATGAGGTAGTGAAATGATATCACTTCAGGCTTTTTTCAAATAAACCTAAATTATGTGTAACTGCTATGTTTTCTTAAGAAAGTGCATTGGTTTCTTACTTGTATTGATCACTTTAATTTTCCTTAAAAATAAATTATTTGAGTGAATTATTCATCTAATATTTAGTTTATTCACATTGTTTATTTCTAAGATTTGCATAATTAATTAAAAACTATAACATATCTCTTACCTTAGGATCCCACATAAACATGTAATATGTACTGCCGACTCTTTCATATGGAAAAACAAGCATGTCAAACTAGAAAGAGAGTGTCATTTCGAATACCTTGGCAATACTGGTACTGATGGTGATTATAACACTATTTTTAAAATTGTCTAATTTTCCTGTGTCATATCTGTAGTACATTATTTTAAAAATTTTAGTGCATAGCTTAAGCAAAGTTCAATCTAACAAAATCAAAACTTCAATAAGCCATTGACTTGACCCAAGTTGTTTCAGCTCAAGGTTACAATATCGAATCTTAACTATGACAAAAATGGACAGGAATTAAAGGACATATACAAAAGAATTTAACAGATGAGAAGTAAATGAAAAGGGATATGGCTTGGAATTGCTTATCCGGCTACTCCAAAACTCCAAGATAGTAAACAGCAACCTTTTCTTCTTCTCCTTCTCCTCCTCCTCCTGCTCTGGCTCCTCCTCCCCTCCTTCCTCTCCTTCTCTCTCTCCTTGTCTTTCTCCTACTTCTTCTTCCTCTTCTTTCTTCTTTTTCATTTCTCATCTATAGGTCAGCTGCGTTTAAACTGATCTAGTCTGGAGCTAGTGAGCCTCGACTATGGGCTTTTAGTTTGATTGAGGTCCCCTCCTCTTTGGATGGTCGGCCTAGCTTAGGTATGTTCTTCTCATGGTGATAGCAGAAGCTCTAAATGTAGGAAGGAACTGTCACTTCTGCCTACATTCATTGGTTAGAACAAGTCATTTGACTGAGTTTAAAGTCAAGTAACAGGGCATAAAAATATAGCATCTCTAGGGAAAGCAATTGCAGAATAATATGTCAAACTGCGTGAATAAGGAGGGAATAATATTGGGGGTCAATAATTCAGTCTACTATGAAAGTTAATTGGAAGTCTCATTATAAAGTATAGAGAAGATTCATGAACAACCAAGTTTAAATTCAGCTATTCCTCGATCTAAAACAAAAATTACTTAGAATTATATAAAACGAGTTATGTGGATACTCACCTGAGGTACATGGTTCTACTTCACTACTACCTTCTGGAATGTCTCCCGGTGCCTCTGCAGGATGGGCGACAGGAGGGCAAGGTCACGGGGCTCCCAGCCTGAGCTCAGGGCTGTGCGTATGTCACTTACAGTGACTCTGCACAGAGGTTACTAGATTTTGTAGTTGTTCACTGTAGTCTTACATATTTGAACTTGCCTGATACTGGACCAAAAGTATCTAAAATGTCGACAAGGAGGCCTATCCAATGATAATATTCTCACTTGAAAATGAGTTAATTGCATTTGTATTGCTTATCAGGAGAGGAACGGGAAAAGAGTGAGATTAGGAAGTTGGTGGAATACCATGAAGCTAAGTACGTTGCCTGTCAAGACTGTATTATAGATGCCAACCTTCATGCTATCCTATGGGACCTAGAAAAAGAATCCCTTATTTCAAATGACTGCCTGATTTTAATGTAAAATGCATTCTCATGCTGTTCATATTCCATGTAATTAGCATCACAGAAGGGCAGAATTAACCAGGCATTCTCCCAGTCTGGTATCCCTGCTGGTAGTATTTGATTTCTGGAGGCCTCTAACTTGTATTGGTTGCTGTCCTTCAGTGTAAATCTGGTGCTCAGGAAAAGAATCACCAATAGGTCCCCCATTTTTTTTTTAATTTTGGCCCCCCAAATCAGAATTGTGGATGTGTGTAGTAAACCTGAACTAATTTGGCTTTCAAATAAGGTGTTTTTATTGACATATTGAACTTTTAAACATCTTGAGGAGAGAATAAAGCCAATCACCGACAAAAAGAAATAAACTAGCTCTAGGCACCATTCTCCCAAGCAGAATCTTTTTCCCTTACATGATACTAATACTTTTGTTTGAAAGTTGAATAAAATGGAACCTTTTTCCCTCAATATAACTCCACCAAACTTGTATGTAAGTATTCATATCTCAGAATCTGAGTAAAGTGAAAAAAGTAGGACGATTACTAGTTGTCATAAAACAGTTAGGTCTTGTTTAAGACAAGTTAAGCTCATGCTATGCAACCGAGAAGAATTCCAGTTTTCAAAACCTATATTTTAAGGGGAAAATGAGACTTAGTGACAGATCTTATTCAGTCTGCTAATTAATGATATCTGCTATTAAACTAAAATCTAAAGTTTGAAAAAAGCATCAGATTGATTGCATTTTAATTTTTTGACACACAGGAAGGTCACATGGGAAGGGTTAGAATAGCATCACTTACGTATTAGGGACTAACATTCCTGTACTCCTATTCTATCGATGTTATTTGCTCTGTTTCATTAAATGAGGAATTATGTGTTTACATAGTGATAGTGAATGGCTGGCTTCCTAGTCATGCTTAATTGGAGGTACCAAGGCTCTATAACCATAGACACAGACCTGCCCAGAAGAAGAGAGTAGAAACTAAAAATGCTAAGACATTTTTATTGATTATTGTGTAACAGGAATTCTGAGTACTGTCCTCTCAATCAGTCTTCGCCATTATTCCGTGTTAGGTCGGGGCATTAGCCCTATTGCAAACTTTACAGATGAGGAAATTTTCTATCTTCCCCCACTCACATACCTAGCAAGAGGTGAGGCAGGAAGACTCCAAAATTGTGTTTCTAACCATTCAACTATATTGCTGTCTAGAAAGTAAGAGTCTAAATTACTTTTGCTAAAGTCTGGTATGTTTGGAACATTAGGTGTTCCTTGTCTTCAGCCATACTGCTGCCTAGCATATACCTCTGGATTTACACGCTTGAGTTTGGTGAAAACTATTCATAGTTCCATTCTAACCCTAAACCACAGCCTCGTTGCCTGAGGCCTTTGAAAATCTACCTATTCCTGACCACACTGCCCATTTATCTTCAGAGCCCCACATAACAGACCTTACATGCCTGGAACTGGTATGAAAGGAGCTCAAGTTAGCCTTCTCACCACATTTAATTTTGTAGCTGGTCACATCCTGAGGAACAAAGTCAGAGCAGTGACCTGTTTTTCATGGTTTCCACCCCTTTCCAGGATAACAGCTTTAAGTTCCGTATTTCACCGTTGAACCACTATGAATGGAAAGAAATAGATCTGCCCAGAGCCATCTCTTCTCTTATTTGTTGCCTATCACTAATAAGAAGCATCCTCACAGAGATTGGACTAACTGTTCTTAGTTCTATACTGGATCAAATCTGTGGCATCATTAGTAGCATTGTGTTAGAGCCCATAGTTTCTAAATTCATTACTTCAAACTTGAGCAAGTCTCAGTCAGTTACTAGATGTCTCAAGTTGTTATTCAAAAGACTGAAAATTGTGAACAACTTTGTTTACCCTTACATTAGGTCACGGTCAATTGCTTAGTATATGAATTTTGTTCTTCACTCAGATTCAATATTTTCTTAAAGTAGAGGAAAAATGGTGGCATAACTTAATGAATCGGGAGTTTTGCTCAGTGTTACTTCCTTTAAATATCGTTTTCTGAAAACACTGACATTTATGACACGTGGCATATCATCTCTAAACTTGCATTTGGTATACATTTCTACCCATCGATCATGTCTGCTTATTTTTCCCTGGGAAATAAATCAAGGAAGTAATAGAATAGATGATTTCATATATTTCCCAATACCATGCAAAGTAGTTGAACAACTTTTTCTGTGTGATGCTAGATGGCACTACTACTCAAGACTTTGTTTTTCACAATTAGCTTTCTTATTCTGAAAGCTGTAAGTAAGCATATGAGATAAAATTTAATCTTGTAATTTGATGATTAAATATTAATTATGAAGTTTCAGAGTTAATTTTTCATTGAAGGTTAAAACCTTTTTAAGAGAAGGAAATTATGATATTGCATGTAAAACAGAAGAGAAAAAGACCTGTAGAAAAGAACATTTTTGGTTTAATAATTCAATTTAAAAATGAAGGTGCATTTATTTCATTGGCAGCTGGCAGTATAGTTTCAATGTCCACTAAGAAGTTAATCTGAGAGACAGAAAGCGGGCGGGGGTTAGGGGTACATATCAATCTGTAGATTCAGTGCTCCTAGAGACAATGCTATTGTTTTTACAGTTCCTATTTTTTCACAGGGTGTTGTGAAGTGATATAAATCATGAATATAAATCATGGGCACAAAGAGTGTAAACCGTATGGTCACTAAATAAATAATGCTACAACTTTATTTTTTGTTTTATGATTTCACCGTATGAAACCATTATCCTATCTCCAGGCGAACTTACATCATTGGATATTCATGTGGGCAAGTATGTTTTTGGTATATGGCAAGATTTACACACCAGGACAATTAAAAACCTGCAGTAGAGAAACATCAGATCCTAAAGTCTGTCCAATGCTACATAAAGAATTGTGTCTTGAACACATTCATTCATTGTTACTGTCTGTTCCTTCTCTATGTTTGCTTAGTATCAAATACCAGTCTTTTGTTTGTTGTATAGTAAGCTTACAAAGAAAAGGCAAATTCTCAGCCATTCCTGCAGACATTTGAATACCATGTTTTAACATGTGGATCGTCCAAACGGAACCTTTGGCTTTCTGACCATTAGCCGGGTCAGTAGCTAGGCACCAAGGGGCTCACCTGAGTAACCTGAGGAGCTCTTCAATCCGGATCTTTGATTTGGCTTTCACAGGCCAGTACTTTTTATTTCTTCTCATCTGTCTGCTATCATGTTAACAAGCCAAGGGGATTCTCAGCAGCTCATTGACAACATAATAAAATGAGATTAGAATTTCAACAGCTAAAGAAAGCCTTGCTTTTAGGGCTTCCGGCTTGAGACTAATGTTTTCATGTGTGACTCCATAATCAAATAAGGAAAAAAAACCCCACACAAATCAAACAAACAAACAAACAAGTAAAACCACAATGGTTACCCACAAAGACTATACGTCAGTTGCGCCTGATTGAAACCTAGATAAGTTGCAGACCAGAACGACACAGCTTCTTTCACATTACTGACATGTTGCTACCAGGCTTGTCTCAGTGTTGTTTTTGTACTGTTAATAACTGTTACCTAATTTGCATTGTCTTAATATTAAAGTTGGGTCAAGAAAAGTGAAATGACAATGTTTGTAGCTGCTGGAAGGCAGCTGCTTTATTTTAGGAGTTTAGAACAAGAAGACAGAGTATGTGACGACTGAGCTCCTGAGGTGGATATTGTATGAAATATCTGATGGCCTGTGAACATTTTGGCAACTTCTAAAAAGGTGTTTTTAACGAATATAAAACAAACAAACAAACAAACAAACAAGAAAGCAAAAACAACTGGAAGGAAGACAATGTTATTTACTGTGTAGGAGTGATCAAGAACACTTAACAAAGTATTGTGACAAAAACTACAAATTGTACATTATCTAATCTCAAATACATGCAAGATTTTTTATCCTTCTAAACCAGCTGACCAAAAAAAACTAAAACAAATTGTGTTTATATTTTCAAGCCACATTTTCCATATGCAATTAAGTTATTTAAAGTTCTGCAATTGAAGTACTTGTCTTTAATAATAAGGTCTGGGTTTATTTGATTACAATATGATTTGGAGTAGTTAGATGTCTGACATCTTAATTAGGAAATTTCATTTGCTTTCCTGATATTTGTCTGTACTGTAACCACTTGTTTTATCAGTTACACATGACACGTAAACAGGCTTTGACAATTAGTTCACTGTTTATTCCTCATCCTGCAAAATTTGGATAGCAAGAAATGTATACTGTATGTAAATAACATATGTGTGCATGGGCTTGCATGCTAGAGGAAGTTAAAATGAATAAAGGGACTCTAATGTGCTCTATTTGTTATTAATTAGTGCAACCCAAGAGCTTAAATGGCCCAGGACATTTTAGTAGGAATAAAGACTTTTTTTTTTTTTTTAAAAAGCAGTGGTCCTGTAACAAATTCTGTTTTTCAGCATTACTAATTAAATCCTTGCTAGCGCTGAAAAGTAAAAGAAGGCTAGAAAGCTTCATGACTGAGAAACCCAAACAACTCTTTAAAAGATTTCTCTTCTTTTCCTATTCCTTGAAAATTTGCCACCTGGATTGCATACTGTATTTAGTGCTTTAGCTCTTAACATTCTAAAACAATAGCACTGCAGCATTTTAGTGTGTTGTTTTATGATAAGATAAACGTGCCTTGTATTAAATTCTGCAGGTATATTTAAAGTTCCTCATGTGCCCAGAGGACATGTGAGGACAGCACTGACCGATGTGGAACTGATACACCAAAGTGTACTACTGATAAGGTATAATGCATAAATTGTCAACCTCAAATTTATTGGTATTTAGGGGAACATACTTCAGAGATAAATCTGTCAAATTTTGCTTTGCTTTGGGCTTTCTCATGCCTAATTAGTATCCAAGTGACGAAAATGCTTTATTCCTCTTTAATACTTTCATCCCTGGGTGATAGTTGCCTGAGGTTGAACTGTTTTCGATTAACTCCATGTGATAATGAAAACCATGAGAATAGCCTTGTGTAGGAGTCTTTCTTTCTGATGTTACATATAAAACTGCGGAAGTCTGACAACATTTAACACTGAGCTTTTTTCCTTTTCTACACCCAAACCTCAAACTAATTATGAAAGTGTGGGGAATGATTTTATCTAAAGTCATTGCTGTTTTCGTAAGGTGTGTCTAAGTGAAGAGTTCAACTATTTTTATTGGGGTGAAGAAAGCACATTCTGAGAGTTCAAGGTGGTTTTTGTGCTTCCAAGGATAGGCCGGGGGTCAGATCAGCGATTTTACATGGAATATTGAGACAAATGGACTTATACTTCCTCCCCATCAGCTTGTGTATTTTAGTTCATCACTAATGACTATTGGTCATGGTTTCCCCTGTGGGACAATTCATACTGTAATTTGTAAATTTATCAGATCTTTTAGAAGATAACACTACATAGTAGAGTTTTTTCCCCTCTCAGTTTTCTTCACCATTAATTGTAGCAATTTTAATTAATAAAAGCATTTATATCACATGTACTCGGATATAACTTCCATGTTGTTTGATGTTTTTTGAAGCTGTACTCGTAAAGTCAGTGTGCTCAGTAAGGGGAAGGTGGTAGGGGAGGCAGGGAGAGTATCTCAAACATCTCAATGAGGCATTACACAGAACTATATGATCTTTCTTTGCAACCTAGTTTTTGCTTTTTAAATCTAGGTCTCATAGATTAAGAGCAGATCTGGTGTCTCAATAGCATTTCTATTAGCTATTACACAAGCAATGGATCAGTTCTCCATTTCCATTCATCCTGTTTACTCCACCACCAACTCAGGGATCTCTCTCTCTCTCTCTCTCTTTCTCTCTCTCTCTTTCTCTCTCTCTCTTTCTCTCTCTCTCTCTCTGTCTCCCATAAGGGGCAAAGAGAGGTTCCAGGTGGTCTAGCTGATTGTGACCAGAATGGACAGGCATGTTAGTCAGTTTCCTGAATAGCCTCCTTGCAGGATGGTTGCTGTGACTTAGTTCCCACATAGGTTCTAATTAGCTGTAGTCCAGGCAGGCCACACATGGTAGACTGAAGTAAAAGGGGCGGAGGAGTCAGACAAAACAGACACACACGACTGGGATATGAGCATCGCAGTAAGTCTGAGATTTCTCACAAGCCTTAAATATAACTGGCAGATAATTTGCGAGGCCTGACTATACATTCAGATGTAGAGAAAATGAATATTTGCTTCGTGTTATCAAAATTTACCATTTGGCTTGCCTAAAAAACAATTAACTGATCATTTCAAAAGAAACTATTAGAAAAGATAATATATAGTAAATACATTATAATACATGTCACATAGGAATATATACATAAGAAATGGTAAAACTGACTTTATATTTAAAGGTACTGCATTCATCGGTTCAGTGCTATAAACTATTTAATTGCCGAGAGCTTCTAGAAGAATTGACATATGCCCGCACAGTTAGATCTTTTAATTTCCTTAAAGAAATACATTTAAAATAAATTGAATCATGGTGGAATGAGTTAATATTATGAGTTAAGTGGCTATTTAGTGGGCTATTTCCTACATAGTGCAACAAATGGAACATTTTTCAAAAGGAAGAAAAGTCATGAAAATACTTTCAGACATAAAAGAATAATACATTTTTAAACTGCAAAGCTAATAAACTAGATAAACTGGTGTCATGCTGAGGAAACTCATCCTAGTTCAGTAAAGCCTAGCATCTGAAATCACTTGGTGATCTGTCCCTTTCCTCCACTGTAGTAGAAAGGTACTATGTTACAGGTGTCAATTCACTCATACATTTAGACTGAACCTTGCTTGAGACGCTACTGAACATGTTCTAAGAAAGAGTGCCTCCTTTCAACAGTATTTGTGAAAACTCTCATTATATTTATATATATACATGTAATTTTATAGGTAGACTTTTAAACAAGTCTGTATTTCAAAAGAGACGTTGGATTCTTTTTTTTGAGACAGGGTCTGGCTATGCAGCAGGCTGGCTTTGAACTCACTATGTAGCCCAGGCTATCTTCCTGCCTCGGCCTCCTGAGTGCTGGGATTACAGGAGTGAGCCACCACACCCAGCTGAGACGTCAGATTCAATAGTCTTTGACAAACAAAAGTTGAAATCGCTGATACTCAGGACACTCTGGAGGTTCAACAGATAAACCCTGCTGATGTTGTTGTCGACAATAATGCAATCTCTTAATTTTTAGAGCTCAAATCTACTAGTTTATCTTTCACTTTTTCTATGTCAAAACACATTGTAACAATTAGTATTTTGAAATATTCCAATTTAGCTCTGAGTTTTAAACATTAAATACTCAACCAGTAATTTGATGAATATTTAATTTTTTCATAATTTCAAGTTGTGATTAATAAACAATGATTTCTATTTTATATACCTGGTATAGTTAGGTCTCTTCTTATCTAATCTGATTTTTCTTAAAAAAATTATGCTTTAGAAAAATCTGGCTAAAAGTTTTTAATTTTTGGTTGCAATAATATTGGTTGCAATAATATTGAAATTCAATATTATTGTAAAGTTTATTGGGTGTGTTATTTTACCTTAATTATTTCAAATTTTACTTTTCCATGTAAAATGGAGAAGCTACATGGATAAAATATGGTTTAAATTTTACTGAGGAAAAATGCTCCTTAACAGGCTGGGATATACATCAGTGATGCAGCGCCTACCTAGTAAATCCAAGGCTCTGAGTTCAAGTCCTGCTACCAAAAAAAAATTAAAAGAGAGAACGAGAGAGAGAGAGAGAGAGAGAGAGCGAGCGAAGGGAGAGAATATATGATGTATGATTGTTTAGAAAAATTTTTGCAAATAATGACACATTGAAAAATTATGTTTTCCTACAAATAATAGTTCTCTGAACTGTTTTGCTATATAACATAGGACTGTCCAGTAGAACTTTTGCCTGTTTCCACATTTGAAAACAGTAGCCACTAGCTACAAGCCACACGTGTCTTTTTTAAGCACTTTAAATATAGTTAGTTTGGGGAACTAAATTTTAAATTTTATTTATTGTAATAGATTTAATTTTTAATAGCATGTGGCTGGTGACTACTCTATTGAATAGCATAATATGAAGTACTGGCTCAATGAAATGGATAATTTTTTTTTTAGCTCTGACTTGAATTATTATGAAAAAGAGTAATATTACAGTATTGCCCAAATAAATCTTTGGAAACCAAAAAGTTAAATATGTGGAAACCTTCTTGTTTAGGTAACGTAAGAGAGATTTCAGAGTATTTTGGACATTTCATGTATTTTTATGTTAGCAGACAAAATTTACAGCTATTGAAGTATAAAATAGTGTGTAATTTTTGTGGAGTTTACTCTTAGGCTATTGCCAAATACACTTGCTTTTTGAATTCATGGGCAAGGCTTTGGAAACAAATAAATATACAAAATAGGGTATTATATATTGATTATACAATATGAAATCTAATACCACAAGGAATATTATTTGGTAATTTATGCAATTCTAAACAGTAAAATATATTTCAAAACAAGACAAATGCCAGATATATATCTATATTATATACAATTCTGCAAAATTAAAGTAGATGAAATGCTTCTAAATGTTTTAATTCTTTATTCCACTTTATTAATTCATTAACTTCAGGATAATAATTCAGTGTCAATATTTTACAACCAGTTTTCAAATTGCTTTATTATTTCCGATTCCTTCTATACTTGATTACCTTTTTTTTTTTTTTTCCCAGAATGCTTATTTTGTGTGCAAGTCCTATTAGTTTTCTTTCTGAATACATTATTGCTCCCTGGATTCCAGTAAACCCTCCTGGCTTCTGTGTTTCTAATCAAGGTCTCCATTAAACAGTCACAGAGGTTATTGTTTGGTTATGTTTGTAGTTAGTAGCTCTTAGTTTTATCTACTTAGTGGTGGTTTACAAATTCCTGCTAATGCTAAATTAGAACAGTAATTTCTGGTGGCTTCTACTCTTATTTTTCTTTGCTGCATCCCCTGTTGCAGATCGAGATGGGGGAGGAGAGGAGACCACTGAGAGGAGATGAAAAGCTTCAAGGCAGTCACCCTGTGGGACAGGGGATAAGGGCGATCCCAGTTGTTTGGCCCGGGGGTCTGGTTCTTATTAACGTCACCAGGCTTCTCCAAGCCTTGGTGGCAGCGATCCGGATTCCTCCCGCTGTTAACAGGCTTTAACACGAACTGAAGTTCACTAAACTTTCTGTAACTACATAAACTCAGGGTTGCTGAAATTGTGCTCCTCCTTTCACAGTAAGCGAGTGGGACAGCGCTGGTGTCACACCGTGCAGGTGCTCATGTCCAAAACTGACCTAGGCCGAAGCATACCACGTGCACGGCCCGTATTTCAGTCATTACCACCTTTCATACAGTTGAAGAGTAAGACAGGTAGTTTTGTAAAGTGCTAGAAGAGAATGTTCTGCAATCTATTTTCCATACCGTGTTTGCACCTGAATTGAAGCAAGCTTCTGTTTTGCAAATTTAACTGATTCCCCTGACATTTTAAGGACAAATTAAAAAATCACAAGGGAAAGGGAAAAGGAGTGTGAAACTTTCACATGAAGAATAAGCTTCTGGTTATTCTTTCATAAAACATATAAGATTTTAATAAAAATTTAAAAAAATTGTTGATGCATGGCAGCTAAATCAACAAATATTTTATGACGAGGGCTGGAGATTTAGCTCAGTAGTTAGGGTGCTTGCCCAGCGAACACAAGGCCCTGAGTTTGATCCTTGGCACCAAAATTAATAAATAAGTAAATACATACTTTATGATAAAAAGAATATGGTATGTTTGTGTGCATATACACATATATATTTAATTATATTTGCCTACATATAATTTAGCAAGAAAGCAAATAATTTATTACTATAGTAGAAAATGATGTGATCTTTTAATGTGAGCTATGATAGTCTCCTCTTGATATCTTATAATATTAAACTTCTATGGCACGAATAACTATTCATACAATAAAAAATTCTAATGCAAATTGATTGGTGATCTTCAATAAATTTCATACAATAACAATACAACGTATTGGACTAATTGAAAAGAAAACCAGGACATCATAATGAGAAGACTTACATTTTGTGGTCTATTTTTCTTTCACACAAATTGTAGTAATGTATAAGGAACCAACACAATTAAAGAATTCAGTTTATTTTTAGTATACAGCCAAACCTTAAACTTAGTCAAAAGTAACTGGCAAATACTTACATAGCACCCACTTCTTGCCGTCTACGTTTCATATACTGTATTAGCTTGTATGATAAATAAGTTGCTATGTATTTAATTCTCATACCAATGCTGTGAAGTGCCAGTATTATCTGAATTTTAAAAATAAATAAACTAGGGCTGGGGATTTAGCTCAGTGGTTAGAGTGCTTGCCTTGCAAGCATGAGGCCCCGAGCTCGATTCCTGGTACCAAAAATAAATAAATAAATAAATAAACTAAAACACCAACGTGTTAAGAAATTTGTTTTTGATCACATAGCTGGTAATCTGGAAGCTGAGATTTTTAACGGAGGTAGTTTGGCCCAAAATCTGTTGCAGCATTTTGAATTATGTGGCAACATTCTCTGTCTATATTCTTTTAAAAGTGTTGTTTTCTTTGTCATTGCTTTCAATTCTGCTATCATGCATCCTTATCCCCTTTAATATATCTTACTACGTGGAATAATTTTATATCTTTAGTCACTTTCGGTCATTAAAATTAGCCCAGACCTTCCCCATTAGTGGTGGAGATTGTTTCTAAGAAGACTCAGAAGACAGGGGCGATGGCCTGGTTCCAAAGTATTTATTAAAGATGTACAATCTCTGTTGGGAGAGGTGTGGCTGAGGAAGAGGGAGATAGAAATCTTTTCTAACTGGTTGCAGCTTAATGTTATGGTTCTGGTCGCTGGTTCAGTATGTATTTCTGGTCTCCTTACAGGTGATATGTATGGTTTTCATGGGGCAGTGTTCAGAGATGTGTCTCCTAATGGTCTCTACCCTCCTTCCAGATAGTGATCCCATCTTCAAATTGGTTATCCAACTACTTAATATGATCTTTGCTTGGCAAGCCCTAAGATCTTGCCCGTCTCTATCATTAATTTGAAGCTGTGGGAATTCCAGACCCGTCTTCTATACATTCCAAGGAAAACAACCGGTATGAAATAAGGAGCCCCCCCCACCTTATTTTCACCATACTCACATTCAGGCTAAAAATGAAAAAAGAGGGGTGTAATGAAGAAACTCATGCTAAGTTTATCCTTCATCTTTGCTGTGAAATAGTGCCAATATTATGGAAGATAGATTATTGATATGGATTCATAGCTACTCTAAAAACTTTGAAAGATAGATACATATACATATATATAAAACTTATATATATATAAATTTAGAAGAGATATATATATATATATATATATATATATATATATATATATATATATATATAACAGTTGATCTCCAATGTACAACAGCTTGACTTAAAACATTTTCATTTCACAATGGTATGAAAGTAATCTACATTCAGTGGAAAGCATACTTCATGTCTTGAATGTTGATCTTTTTCCGTGTTAATGGTATGCACGGTGTCTCTCCATGTTGGGCAGCAGCTCCAAGCCGCCACTCCCTGCCTGCCACACAATCAGAAGAGCAAACAACTGATACCCAGCAGATTTTTGAGCCCTTGGGAGTTGTCATTCTTGTTGATTCAGTAGCAGCTTAATGCAACTGATAAAAAATATTAAAATAAAAAATCTTCCCTGCTAATCGCCCAGTTGTCCTTTGTACAGTTTAATGAAAAGTAATGGTTTTACAGAAAAAGAAGTATAAGAATGAATGGTCAATTATTTTTCCTTATTTTAATGGTCTTTGAGAAAAGAATTGTCTCAAATTCTAAAAATGCAAAAGATGGAAAGTGCCTTACATTCCCTAAGCATCATATAAATTGGGACACACTGGCCAGGAAAGTGCCAGCTACTTACTTGCTGTTGTTTCCGGGGACCTTTGATTTCCATGGTGATTTGAGCATCTGGTGATTACTAGTGGTGCAGACCTATGAAGATCCTAACTGTTTCATACTAAGATGGTGGAGATGGGAGTGATCATATTTTGCCAGCTGGAGGCGGGGATATGTAAAGATGAGAGAAAATATTTTATTTGCTAGTAAACTATGAAAGTAGGGTATAGTGTGTAGATGAACCTTTTTTCTTTTTAGCACATATGCTAGTCCCAATAGTAACTGACCAGGGAAGTGAAAGATTGTGCAAGACTATTTCTCTCCTTCAATTCATTACTTATCACTTAGTTTTCATTATTCAGAATTTTTCAGTGTATTCACTATGAGAGTTTCATTATTTACTGTATTCTGTCAGGGGTGCCAATGAGTGAACATTTATTCCTTGATGGGAAGAAGGAGGCTAAAAAGATGGCAGCGTGTTTTGGGGGAGAATAGTTTGCAAGTTGGAAGCCTGGAAAACTGCTTCTCTGAGGTCCTAACTACATCTTTTTCAAACACGCTTTCTCTTCGTCTATTGGATAATTGGTGAAGCAAACATGTACAGTTATACTGAAGAAATGAGTTAATGATAGTTCCTTTGTCTTTTTCCAATTGACTGTTTTCTCCCATCTGGTTTGGTATTCAGTTCTATGCATGTTCATCATATTCATTTACCAGTTTGAGACTCTTGGGAGCCTCTTTGAATTCTTCTCTTTATGCCCTCTTCTCAATGAGTCACCAAGTCCTGAGTTTTTACTACCCACATCCAAGGGGCGATCAGCCAGTAAGGTGAATGTTGCTGCCGCTCACTTGCCACTCAATGGAAAGGTAGAGACCTTCACTATGAAAATTGGAAATCACCCAGGTTACTAATTAATCATGAAGAAAGCTCATCATCAAGCTCCAATATCAAGATGATGTCGATTATGTTGTGAACTTGGTTGAATTGTGTGAGCTGAGTTGTACCCAGAAACACTATGGCGAACTCTGAATATTATAAAGGATTATTAGAACGTTTGAGAAATGTCATGTGCAGAAAAATGGTCTGAGAAATGGGCAAACAATTTCACCCTCCATCATGACATTGTTTCTGATAAGGTGATTTCGGTCAAAATACTCTGGGGTCCTGAAAGCAAACTTCCAAGAGGAGGTGGTTCTGTCAGGGTATCTTGATGGATTAACTTGCTGGCCATGAAGCTCCTTGACATTGTTACCACTTTTCAACCATGAGAAGCACTGTAGCTGCTGTCTCTAAAATTGTTGCTTTCACAGAAACATAGTTCTATAGTCCTTGGGGAAGCGAGATAAACAGAGCCGGCTTATTAAACCTGTGAGGTTGGTAATGTTTCTTTAGATTATGCTTTTCTCTGATATTGTTTTGTGGGTAATGTTGCGGCCCCTCTTAGCTGCTGAGTAGTATCCTACTCTTTTCACTCTGCTCCCTATTTATAAAGGCAGAGACATTAATCATTTATACTCGGTTAACATATTATTCAATCTGAGTAGCATCTGTACCAGTTTTTGCTTTGGAAGGTGTTTATTTTTTATTGATGGATAGTTTTCATCACCTATTAAAGAGATTTGGAGTTGCATAAAATCACAAAATGACACATCAGGAAGAAAGCTTAGAAACTACTCTAGTCCAAGATTTATATTAATAAATACAAAAGAAAGAGACCAAGAAAGGTTGAATGATGTACCCCCAAATCATGAAGCTGATGGCACAACCTAGTCTGGATTGTGCACCCTCCAATGTCTCCGTTACAATGTATGTCGTTTCTCGTTAAAATATATAGTGAGGACCACTGAGGGAAGTGTAAGTTCTCTAAATCCTGAGTAATGCCTACCATTAAAATTAGCAGAGAGTCAAACTTGATTTTAAGATGGTTCTAAGCTCTCTTTTCAGAAGTCCCCTAGAAGTTTCCAATCGTTAAATAATTGTTTTCTCCATGTTTTACTCAATTTCCTTATTTTACTTGATCGAATTTAAATCCAGATTTCTTCTGCTTTCTGCTTTGTTTTGATTTTTTTGACTCACAGTGACAACTAAAGATTTTGTATCTTCTATTCATGTTACTCTAGATTTCTTTTTTTTTGTTGTTTGACTTTTCCATTTGTAATACCTAATGAAATTTCCCTATAAAATCTCTTTATTTGATAGCATAAATTATTCTCTCTCTGTTTTTATCCCCAGCATTGAGAACTGAACTTAGGAGTTTGCGCTGAGCTGCATCCCCTACCCTTTTTGAACTGTTTATTTTGAGGCAGGATCTCACTGAGTCACTAAGTCACCTGGGCTGGGGTTGAATTTTTAGTCCTCCTGTTTTAGCCTTCACTGTATTAGAATTATAAGCAAGCACATCACACTCTAAGAATCACTATCTTTATCAAACAAAACAATCTTGATTTTTTTCACTTTCCTCCTATAAATTATACCTTTTATTATTTTGATTCTTCTATCTATGTATCTGTCATCTGTCTGTCTATCTATCCTCTATCTATCTATCTATCTATCTATCTTACTATCTACCTATCATCTATCTATCATCTATCTATCTATCATCTATCATTTATTTTGTGGTGCTGGGAATTAAATGTGGGACTTCATGCATGTTAGGCAAGCACTCTACCACAGAGATATACTTCCAATCCTTTCTTTTTTAAATTTTATTTTGAGACATGGTATTGCTAAGTTGCCAAGGAAGACAAGGCTTAAACTTGCAATCCTCCTGCCTCAGCCTCCCAAGTAACTGGGATTTCAAGACTACAACACCACATCCAGCTGGGTTTTGCTTTTTTATTGTTGTAAAAAGCATGTAAGATTAAATTTATCATTTTAAGTATAGTTTAATGGATTTTTGTATATTTACACCATTGTACAAGCATACCTGTTGATTTCCATAACATTTTTTTATCATCCCAAACTGAAACCCCATACAAAATAAGAAGTAACTTTCTGTTTTCCCGTTCCTCAGCTCTTGGCAATCGTCATTTGCCTTTTCACGACTGACTTACTTCACTTGACATGAAGTTTTCATAGTTACACAGGCTGCAGCTTCTGTCAGAATTTCCTTCCTTTGTAAGGATAAATAATATTACATTATAGGAATATAACATTTTATTATTAGTTGATGAACACTTGGATTTCTCCTACTTTTTGGGTAATACGAATACCCAAAGTAGAATTCTTCTACTTTTTGGGTAACATGAGTGTACAAATAGCTATTTGAGTTCCTGCTTTCAATTCTTTGGGTATGAACCCATAAGTGGAATTGCTGGATTATATGATAATTATATTTTTAATTCTTTGATGAACTGCAAATCTATTTCCCATAGTATCTGCACTATTTTGTATTTCCATTGGCAGTACACAATGGTGCCAATTTCTTCACATCATACCAACAGTGTTTTCCATGTTTAAAAAATATGTAGTAGCCATCCTAATGAGTAGAAAGTGGTGTCTCTTCACAACTTTCACTTCTCTAATGATTACTGATGTTGAGTAGCTTTTCACATTTATAGACTGACCATTTGTATTATCTTTTTACTTTTTTGAGAAATACCTATTCAAGTTCTTTGCCCATTTTTACATTTGGTTTTTTATTGTTGAACTGTAAGAATTCTCCACGTAATCAGGGTATTAACCTTGTATGCAGAACCACAAGCTCAGTACATACGGCAACATTAGCAGGTATATAATTTACAAATATTTTTATCATCCTGTTGACTCCTTTTTCACTCTATTGGTGGTCTTTGATATACAATTAAAAAAACCTGATAAGGACTAATTTATATGCTTTTTCTTTTATTGCCTGTGTTTTTGGTTCCATATCCAAGAAATCATTGCCAAATACAGTATCACTGAGCTTTTCCTCTATGCTCTTATTTAAGAGTTTTTTTTAAATAACTCAGTAGTTTTTATAATTTTATAGGTCTTCAATCCATTTTGAATTTATTTTTTACATAGTATAAAGTAAAGGCTTAGCTTCTTTCTTTTGTATATGAATATCCAGTTTTCCCAACATACTGTAATTTGTTCACTATGTTTTTCCCTATTTAATGATCTTACAACTTTATTAAAAATCATTTGATAAGATATGCAAGGGTTCATTTCTGGGATTTCAGTTCTATTTCCTTGGTTTATACATCTACCTTTATGCCAGTGCTGTGCTGTTTTAATTACAATGCCCCCTTTGTAGCAAATTTTGAAAGCAGAAAATGTGAGATATAACTTCCTCTTTTTCAAGATTATTTTGGCTATTTGAAGTCCTCTGAGATTTCACATGAATTTTTGGAGACATTTTTCTGTTTCTGCTTAAAATATCATTGTGATTCTGATAGTGATTGCATTGAATTTGTAGTTCACATTGGGTAGTGTAGACAGCTTAATGATATTAAGGCTTCTGATCCATAAGCATGGGATATCTTTCCATTTATTTGTATTTTCTTTGATTTCTTCCAGCCATATATTAAAGTTTTTATTGTACCTGTCTTTTACTGACTTGTTTAAAGTTAAGTTCTAAGTACTGTATTTTATTCATTTTGATGTGAATGGAGTTATTTTTCTAAATTCCATTTCAAATTGTTCATTGTTAGTGTTTGAAAATCCAAGTGATTTTTGTGTATTGACTTTGTATCCTGCAACTTTACTGAATTTATTTGTTGTGGTGGACTTATTGTGGGCAATTTGAGCAGGAACGCCCAGCTGGACTGAGCTGGTGCGGTTCTGGGCGTAGAGGATCCACCCGAGGATTGTTGCTGATGCAACATAAAGGACAACGGGACCAGAAAATAGCAAGCAACTGGTTCCCAGTAGAAGCTCTGTTGTGATTGGTTCTCCTGAAGGGAACTCAGCTGTTCTCATCACAGAAAGAGCAAGGGGCCTTGCTGTTGTGGAGGATGGCTGCTGTTTGCTTCGGGGGAGCTGTGGTCTTCATTTCTGCTCATCATATTCTGGTTCCAGGATAGATTTCTTCAGGTTTTTAGTGCAGACACTGACGTACATGGGACAGTGTGGTGGGCTCCCAGCTCTTGATGGGCTCCTTCAGGCCTCTAGTGCATATGTACGTGTTCTGTACTCTTCCTGCGTTTGGCTTGTGTGTGTGAATGTTGTAACTTGTAATTGTCCTGTATTAAATCTGCTCTCTTGCAAACCACTGACTCTAGAAAAGTAACTAATATATTTGTTTATTCTAATGTGCATGTGCATGCGTGTGTGTACACTATCTTTAGGATTTTCTATAGTTAAGATCACATTATCTATGGATAGAGATAATTCTTTTCCTATTTGGATGCTGTTTGTCTCCTTTCCTTTCCTTTTTGTCTAAAGCCAGGACTCGTATTAATACATTAAATAGAAGTGGTGAAAGCAGGCAGTTTTGCCTTGTTAGTGATCTTAGAGGAAACATGATCTTAGGGGGAGATTCTTTCCTTATTGAGTGTGATATGAACTGTGAAAGTTAGTTTTAAATGTTGTTGTTTCATGTCTCAATGTCCTTTAAGTCTGAAATTATACAATAATATTTCTACCTAAACATAAGACAGTTTGTTATCCAAAAAGTGACTTCTTAGAATGTATTTTCTCCCTCAGTCTATTCATGTTCAGCAAAATACGGCAAAAGACTGCATTGGAGTGTGTGTGCTTCATTATTGTACGTTAGTCTTATTTCCGATGTTTCCTACACCACCTTCCCAAGACTGCTTATCCATCAGATGCCTTGGTTTACCACCATTTCCTTTCTTTGAGTTCAAATGGGAATCTCATTTTCCTTCTTCAAATTATTTCACATTTTATGTGACCATAATTCAGACCTGTATATTGAGTTTATATGACATTAATTCATCACCACAGGTACGCTGTTAAAGTAACTTAGCAGTTGCTCTTGTCTCCTCTGCTATATTTAAATTTTGTGAGTGTAGCAGATTGCAATACTTCACGAACAGTAGTTTCTAGGAAATGTTGACTGAAGACTGGCTGAAGCCTGTGAAGTAATTTCATTATCACAGCACTCACATCTCAACAGTCACCAACAAATGCTACTACTTAATACAGTAGCATTTCACAGCTGCTAATAAGTTCTGTGAGAAAGCACAGCTGTTGAGTTATCATTGAGGATAACAAAAACATTCCAGGAAAAGCAGGAGGCAGGAGAAAGAGCACGTGCAGTGAAAAGAAAATATAGGTCTGCTTCTAATTTTGGAATATTTTAAAGAAGATACAACTGTATAGCAGTCTGCTTTTTTTTAAAAAAGCAACAGTTGTCACTACATTAAACTAATAATAAAAATTGAATTTTACCTATTTCAATGGATAGACATGACTTTTTGTATGTTAATTTTAAAATCTAGATCACAAAAAATAAAATAATTAGTTAAAACTGAAAAAGATACATAAAACTGAAGTTAAACATTGTGTAAACTAAAGGATGGAATATCACAACATCAACATATTTTCTTGGGAAAAATTCAAACGTTTTTCATGTCACCATTGAAAATTAATTCACTATGGTATGCTTGCAAAAACCGCAGCCAAGTGTTCTTTTCCATAATACAATCTTAACAAAATAAATTAATACCTACCTTGAGCCAATTCACTCTAATTTGAAAGAAGTCAAATAGTAGGTGTAAGACAATGACAATTAGTCTGTGAGACGATGTTAATTAGTCTGCTGTATTCAGTAAAGTCTTCAAACACAAGCTTCAAAGGAAAATGAAAGGGAAACCAGTCTGAGAATACACTGAGAATAATCCAGGTTATCTAAATATTCTCATTGATACTATATTATTCTGAAGTAATGGTTTTTAACATACTTATGGAAGTACTAGAGGATGTTCTTGATAACGCATTGAACTGGTGGGCATCTGACAGCTTCTTATGTTGTTATAAATAATTTGTAGTTATAAGCCATTTTTAAAATTACAGCCATCACAGATCACAACAGTTTTAGAATTTTTTAAAAGGAGCCATCCTTCAGCTTTGCCCAGATTTTGAAAGGATTTGCCTATACCAACAGGTTGGAGAAAAGAGGAATGAACTATGACGTCTATTAACATGCGGTCTCCTAATACTACAGTATTCCAATAGAAAGAGGGAGAGGCTCCACTCACCCACATTTCTTAGAAAGGTGGACATTGCCTGTTAACATCTTAGTGATTGTGCTGCTTAGAAAGGATATTTGTGAAATGGCTTTAAATCATTCCTGGCCTAAATTGGCTCCTTGTATGATTTTTGGTACAGCAACTCATGAGTAAACAAGTAAAGGATACTTTATTAAGTTCTAGCACTTTTATCAATGAGCATTTCAGTTATTCAGAGGCAATTTGTCTATTTTCTGTTCATTTTCTTAGAACAAAATTGAAATGTACATGATCACATGGAGTTCTATTTTTGTGTTTCTTGGGAACACTTTCTGTTTTGGCCCTTGTTTTATTAAAGGGAGAAAGACAAGGAAATACAGAATTGGGAGAGTTGCTGTGGGCTCTACTTTGGGCACCACCAGTTTATTGAACGATTTCCTTGGACAGTTCACACTTCCTGTTTCAGATTCCTCATATATCAGATAAAAATAATATCCTTTACTCTGCCTTTTGAAAGGCAAGGCAATCCAGTGACTCTATAATATCATAAAGTAGGATGTAAATGTTTAGTTTTTTAAATTCAAAAGATTTTTTTTTTGGCAGGATGGTGTAAAAACAACAACAACTGTAATGTGGTATCTTTTCTATGAGTTAGATGCCTCACCGAGCCCAGAATGTTGAACATATGACTCGGGAATGTTATGGAAGAAAAATTGAGGCATAAAATGGTGAATAAAATTGCTAGGAAATACCTCCTATTACAATATGATGAACGTTCTTAATGCCAAAAGTGCTGCATAGGCCGAAGCATTCTTTTTTTTTTTTTTTTTTTTTTTTTTTTTTTGGTGCTGGGGATTGAACTCGGGCCCTCGTGCTTGCAAGGCAAGCACTTTAACCACTGAGCTAAATCCCCAGCCCTGGCTGAAGCATTCTTTTTAGTTTATTTATTAATTTCTTGAGACAGTGTTTCACTACGCCATCCAGGCTGGTCTTGAATTGTAATCCTCTTGCCTCCGCCTTCCAAACGCAGGAATTACAGATATGTGCTATCATCCCCAGCCTTAAATCATTCTCTTTGGATGATATAGAAAATATTGCCCATTGCCCCTTCCCTAAGACTTGGCTAAAGCAGAGAGGGCTCATAACATTCATCTGGTTAACATATGTTTTACTGGGTCACAAAAATGGTAAAACCAATAATACAGCTTCATTCCTCCATATAGGTCAAACATAGCAGGCTGTGACAGCCCAATGTTCAGCTCTACTCTTGTCTAGTCACTGATTATCTACTGCAGCCAGTTTTCCTTTTGTCTCCAAAGAATATGCGCAGGAACAATGGCATGATGGCATAAGGCTGCATCTGGATTTTTCATTCTGCCGCTGCTGCTTCTGGTCATGTTTCATTCGTTGTGGTTCTCCTCTTGCTATTGGATCTTCGGCAGGACACCTCTGGACTATTGTTGCATATTTTGAAAGTTCTATGGACGTTTCTAGTCTTTTTAGTCATGGAGGAATGATTTGTTGTTTTTTGGGAAAGGGGGCTTTTGATTGCTAATTATATACTTAAGTGAAATTGGACATTTTGAACAAATAAGTAAATGTGTTGACAGAGATTATCAATGGAAATGGGGTTATTCAACACCAGTTGAACAATAGAATCCCTCCAGTCATCCTAAGGAATGTCGCTTCTTGGTCCTTGCTTAGAATCTGTTAAACTGCTTATTAACTCCAATTAGACTTTAAAGAAATGCTGAAGTACATTCCTGCCCAGTGTCTGCTCTTCCTTTGTCACTGGGATTTCACCATGTGTTCCTAGCTGCTTTCAGTGAGCTGGACTAATTGACCACACAAAGGCAATAGGACCCACTTTGAACCTTCTCCTTACAGCATAGATTAGGGTCAGCTAATCTTTCCATGAACCACATATTTAGTCCTTCAGAATGTACGTCAAATAATTTTATCTATCTACCTATCTATCTATCCTCAATCTATCTATCTATCTATCTATCTATCTATCTGTCTGTCTATCTATCTATCTATCTATCTACCTATCTATCTAGGAAAGGGATTAGAGGACAAGAGTCAGGGAAGGAAGATGACTTTTACTATATTTTTTCCTCAAAGCCTTCCCTGACCACTGACCCTCCAACTTGTCCCAAGTGTGGCTTTCATGGTCTGCCCTCGTGGCATGTCTTCTCCCCCGAGAGACCAGGGCCAGCGAAGCCTTTTTCCAGGGTCTGCGGGGTCACAGACACCAAACACCGCGAGGTCATAGCCAGCACTTGCACTGGTGTAAGTACTTATGAAAGCGCTGAGTGAATTGGTAGAGACCTCAGTGATTGGGGTCAAGTTTAAAGGAAGTAGCAGCGACCGTTCCACTCTAGCAGCTTTCCGTTAAGGAAACTCAGGCTCAGTTATAGCAAATATTCAGGATTTTCCAAGAGAAACCAGAAACTGGATTTTTTTTAAATTATGAAAACTTTCACTTTCTAAAACGTGTCTACGTGTTGTGTAAAAGTCTGACGTAGGCCAAAGAAAACATGTCTGTAGTCCCAACTGCCCGCTGAGCCATAAGTTTGTGGTCTCTGCAATAAGAAGCAACTTTCTTGTCTGTGGGATAATAGGTCAGACACTATGCTCAATGATTTGAAGAATTTGTCCTAAAAATATATGTGTTCAGTGCGCGTGTGCACGCGTGTGTGTCTGTGTGTGGGGGGATGTGATGTTACTGTGTATTTCCTTGCAAACTCTTCCTTCGGCCTGTGGAATGATCCTTACTTATTTTGCATTAATTGGAAAAATTTGCATTTGCCAGGCTTAATTCTCAGCTTCTCCAAACAGATTTCTCAAATTTTCTTCTATCCCCGAAACCTATTTGCAGATATTGTCTATACCACCAATTGGTTATTTAACAATCACTGTTTTATAGAATCTCTAATAATTGCTATTTTATTATTGCTAAATTTTCTAAAAAGTTGTATTTGGTTTGCCGATTAGATTACACACACTTATTTATTTATTTATTTATTTAGAGTCTCACTATATAGTTCAGGCTAGCCTTGAACTTACCGTGATCTTCCTGCCTCTGCCTCTTGAGTGCTGGGATTACAGGTGTGTGCCACTAAGCCTGACACAAACTTTTTCTAATGGGAGAAATATGTAGACTTAGTCTTTTCTAGTGAGATGTGGATGTGTGAGGTAGATTTATTAAATGTTTGGATTAGTATGTTTAAAGTCAGTGAAACTTGGCCATGATATCAGTGCGTACTTAATTTCTTAAAATTTATTGGGTCCTTCCTACGCACCATGATAAGGGCTTTAAAATCTCGTTTGTAATATATTATTCATCCTATTTTCTTTTTTCATTCTATTTTGTAGAAACAGAATTTCAAAAATCCTGGAGTTTTAAAAGTTAAGTATTTTAGGCTGAGGGAGTATTCTCAGTGGTAGAAGTTTTGCCCAGCAAGAAGCCCTGTTTGAAATCCCCAGCACTGAAACAAACAAACAAAACTGAAATATTTTGTATAAGCCTCACATATATATACATATATGTTATATATCATATAGAGTAGACCTGGTATGATTTTAATATCAAAAAACAACAATAACATGCATTAGCCTGGGGACAAAATGGGTCATCCAGCAAATGGCATCACAGAGATAATTTAAGTACATTGTCATAGTTTCTGTGTCTATCATCATTTAAACATGAATACCAATACATACTCATTATTCACAGCACTGACTGTGCTGTAGCTATTCTCAATTTTTTCAGGATAATGCTTTTCCAATTACCTATCTGGAAAGGATTAACTGATTCTTTCAGAAACAAGTTGTTTGAGTCATAAGAAATTCAAAAGGACTTTAAAAGTTATTTGATCGAACATATTCACTGACAGTTGAGAAATACAGACAGAGAAAGAGATTGGTTCAAGTATACACAGTATTACCAAGAAGGTAGATATAAGAACCAGTATTGCTTTTGCAAATTTACAAACAAGTATTCTTAGGAAATTAGCAGTGTGTATTTTGGATGACCTGTATCAGCATCCTCGGATCCCATTTCTTGACTGACAGAACAAATTCTCAAAAGGACTGTCAGCAGCTAATTCTTCACCCCAATGGACAGCCATGGTCCTCTACTTTGATAGGAGCTAGTTAGGTGGAGGAAGAAATGGGAGATGGCGTTTGCAATGATCGGATGATGCACCCAATGTCTACCTAGTTCCTCTATTCCAGGAAATATAACTGAGCACTACAAGAGGAGGAATTGTACTCTGTTTGTTTCAGTCTTGCAGGCAACAGCTGAGTACTTGACACTCGTTGCTTAAAAAGACAGTAGCTGTTTTCTTTCCACTTCTGATCCAATCAACATTTAATTATTGCTTTTTGTATGCCAGAGACCACCGTGCCTTGAACTTTCACCTGTGTGATCTATTTAATCCTCCACCAAACACACACACACACATTCATACACACTCACCACCTGTTATGGTTTGTGTCTAGATGTCCCCCCAAAGCCTCATGTGTCAAGAGATAGCTGGATCTAGAGTGTGTGATTACTAAATTGATCCATTGATCGGTTTGGCATGGTTCTGCTGGGATCAAGGATATGAGACTGAGATTGGGGGTGGGAGTGCGGGCCGCCCTGGGGGCAGGTAGCCTAGATAAAAGATACAGGAAGAAGCTAATTAGCTGCTTGTTTGCGTTGCTTATTTGCATACATTCCTTGCAATTCCTTACTTTACTTTGCGGCTGGTCGGCTGCCGATCTGTCACGCCGCCCTGCCTCGGACCCAGCGGACTATAGACTGAAACCTCTGCAGTCTGTGAGCTAATAAACCTTTCTTCCCCTAACTTTGGGTGTCAGGTATTCTGTCCCAACAATGAGAGAAAAGTAACTAAAACACCACCGCCAACACATTCCCTTTGTATAAAGAGACAGATTAAGAGACAGTGATTTCTGCAGTACCTACAATAAAATGCATGCTAAAATACTTGCTTTAAATTCCAGAACTTTGCATGTCATATTGCTTTCTCTCATGCTGTCTCTTGAAGACATTTTATTTAAAGCTGTTTGATCATACATCATATCACTGATTCTACTTTCACATATTCATTACAGTGAGTACAGTGCTAGGACAATCTTAGCAAGAAGTAGCTGCCGCTGGTGGTAATAAAGTTAGGAACTGATTTTTAAGTTTTGTATTAGAATGCGTTTGTGGTACATAATGATTACATTTGATAATCTTTGTCTGGTGTTGGTACCTGTACAAAATACATTTTAATTCTTTCTTTTTTCAATCCCAACCCATTCCCCTGATCCTTCTAACTCTTAGTCCCCTTCCTTTTTGAAGGGATCTAGTAGATCTAAGCATCCATCAAAGTGCCTCTCACCAAGAGGTAGTAACTCTTTAGTCAGGGAAAAGTAAACAGAGTTTTTTAGGACAGCAAAAAATAAGATATAAGACAGGGCTGAGAACATCAAGCTACTGAATATAACACAAAACTCTGTTAATATCTAAAGAAATGTATAGTGTTGAAATGACAAAAAGAATTCCTGTCTTGACTCACTGTGTTTTCCTGAACAGTAGGAACCGTGTTTTCCTTTATCTTTATGAAATCAGGTACATGGCAGATGGCAATATAGTTTTGGACAGATCCTGGATCTCACTGTAAAAGGAATAAAACTGATAACCAAATTTCATATATTTCCTTCCTATTCCACAGACTAAATACATAAGTAATAATACCTGATGGGGACAAGATTTTTTTTTTTCAAAATTTTAATTTTGGCCTAAATCGATCAGATTTAATTAGTATAAATTTTCTCTTGTTAAAAAATACAAAAATTTTTAATAATATTACTTAAAACTATCAGAATGTTGCATAAAAAACACCTTGTTATCTTCACCAACCAATATTTTTAAGAGTTTGCAGAAATCAATTCAACATTCATTAAGTGTGTGGCTAATCTAACTGGTGTGTCATTTACATGGTTGTGCCTGCAGTGATTAATGCTGATTAGTTTTATCTTTAAGTCACCTACACATTTTAGTAAGTTTTAATGAAAAGTGAAAATAACTTGATTAGACCATTACAGAAGTCTACATAGCATACGGTACAGGCCTGACTCTTGAGAGTAGATATAAAAGTAGCACAAATTGGGTTAATTTAAACTCAAAACAAAAGGTCAGATGGTGAAAAGTGAAGACCTGTACGACCTCTTGTTCAAATACTGGAAGCTATAAATCCCACTAAACTACTTTAGGCTTTATTAAGCAGGCCCAACAAAAGATAATCAACATTGTAATTATTGTTCAATTATGAACTGAATAATAAGGCTGGTTTTTATTTGTCAAAGTAACAGGCCTCGGTCATTTACAAAACCATTCTAATGAGGAGTAGAATGCTGCAGATTATACAAGCAATTTCAAAAAAGCATAAAACCATACACTTAAAAATGGATTGAAATCCTGAAAGTATCCATTGAACTTTTGGAAAGTCGAGGTTACAAGGGTAACCGAAACGCGAAACTCAAGGACAAAATCCATTCAGGTTTCACAATCTTCAGTGTCTCATTTTTATCAAAAAGTTCAGCCAAAGAGAGAAGAAAAATTGAAAAAAAAAAAATCTGTTAAGACTCCAAACCGCAAGTTAAGTGACCTTGGGTTTTCCTTGTGAAGTGTCTCAAAAACAAGAAGCAGGATGTTCCGTAAACCAAAAGTTTAAAATCTGTGTAACACTTTATGGTGTCTCGTTAGTAGTTTTTAAAAAGTTAACAAATGGCTGGAAGAAAATCCTGTCCTTAATTGATTTAAGATGTAGTTGTCCTTCATTGCTCATGTAGCACGTAATGCAATGTGTTTTACAAGGCTATTAAGACTGATTATTAAATTATTTTAAAACATATTTCCTGAAAGTACGCTAAATTATCATTTGTAGTCACTGAGCGGAAATAATTTTGAAAATATATTTGTATTGAATTCTTACATTTGATACTTTTCAATGATTGATGGTGTCCATTTCTTTCGTATGAAAATGATGGAGTGTTTCAGCTAACAAAAGCCTTTCTCGAAGGATAATTGTGTGATGAAGAAATTAAAAATGGAGTGACAGCATGACACCTTTGTAAAGAACTGGAACTCCTCTTTGAGTGTGAACTGCTTCTTTCATCTGCCTCTAGGTACATGTTGTAAGTTTCAAAAGTCTGTGTTTGGAGCTTTGCATTATAATTCATACAAACCGCTCTGAGCGAGCAATCCCCAAGGTTGCAGAGACCTTGTATAATCATCATACTGGAGAAATTTCATAAACACAGAGCAGAACTTCAAACCCTCCAGTATATTACTACAACATGATCTAAAGAGAAAAGGAGTGTCGTGATAAAGCGAGAGCGGTTTCAGCTGACCTGTGGGGTTTGGTTTTGTTTTATGTTAACGGAAAGAAAGAGGAAGCTTTCTGTGGTAAATGTGAAAGCCACTGGAACCTCCTGGTTTTGACGTTTTAACCAGGACTCAAACCTCTGGCAAAACACAGCATTCTGTTTCTAAGAAAAGAGGTTTACAACGCTCTGAAAACCTTGGACATCAAATAGCTCTTACAAAACAACATTTTGGTGATTTAAGTGTAAATGAATGAGAAACATATGGATTAAATTTCTCTTAAAATACACAAGGGTTTAAAAATTAAGGTTGAAAGTGCTTGGCAAAATGAGCTTTTAGTTTTACAGCATCCAAAAGGTTTGAAAAATAGTTCAAGTTGCTTGACAAACCCAAGGCACAGCTGGATTCTTCACTTTGTCTGTCACTGGTAGAACCACCCAACCTACTTCAGACACTGGATTTCGTCTCATTCAAAAGGTGGACCTGTTATCTCCTTGACATTGTCTCATCACCAACGAAGTGTGTGCACCAGTCACACAGACAGGATTACGTTAAATTATAGAATGTTCTCTTAAAATTTATGTTTCATAATCATTGCTTAATCATTTCAGGATACCAGAAAGAACATCCATAAATGTGAAGTCAAGTCCAATTTTTCTGCTTTTACAAAATTCAGAAGTGCTGTTTACATCAAATGCTTATGTATTCAAAAGGGTGAAAGGCAGATCATCTTTGTCCAAAATACTATAAAGGCAGTCAGTCCCTTTCTCAAATTTGCCATATAAAAATCTCTCTGGCTGGACATCTCCATGATACACAAACTCTCACTCTTTTGCCCTCTAAATTGAGAATCACCTTTCAAATTCCTGAATCAAGTCCTGTTTGATTTTACCAGGAAAGGGTCATCGTAAGTTTCTGAGTAGCTGACTTGAGTGTCACTTCGCTCAACTTTTCAACTTTTGCTTGCAGTAATACACTTTGAAATATTTTTGAAAGAGCTTGATAAGTTTTAATATTGCTTTATTCAATGTTTTATTTTTTGGCTCTTAAAATGTAAATGTGGGAGTACTTAAGCATAAGAGAATTAAAGAGAAATAATTTAACATGTGGCAGCCTTTGTCTAATATTAATTCACCTAAATCGATCCCTCTCTGCTAAATCTCATGAATAATTCTGTCAGGGGAGTAAATGTTAAATCTAGGATACAGTATCTTTACAAAGTTACTTGCTTAATGACTCCCTGTCTGTATCTGGTATCACAGGAACAAGCAGAAAGTTTATCCTTGGAAAGTGATACGATGAAAGAAAAATAATCCACGAATCACAATCAGTTAAAATATTTATGCCAAAAGATACAAAGAAACATAATGACAGGAAAAATACTTTAATACTTGTAATTATTGAAAGTGTTGTTTTTAGGTATAGAAGTTGTTTTTCTCTGTTAATAAAAACATTTCCTATTTTTAACATTTGAGGAACATATAAAAAGCAAATATGACCAAGACATTTCTTCATAGTCCAGAATCTATAAAAATGCTAACTGGTCAATCATTCTCCTTCCCTATTAGATCACTTCAAATTTTCAGATTTGTGTGTCCACTCGCATGTATGTGAACAGATATAACACATAATTGTATTTTTAAAATATATTGGAATTTGAACATAAAACTACACATTAATTTTTCCAATTATTCCAAAAGTAATATTTTCCTATTACCAAATATTTATTTCATTGAGTGCAAAATATTTTATCTAATTTATTTAACATATGTGGATATTTAGATATCTACATCATTGAGCAGTTTTGCTATTATAAAAGTGATGATTTGATAATTACTTAAACACTCTAATGAATGCGTTTTCAAGCACATCTTTATTACTATTGGGGTAAACTTTTAATATAGAATTGATAATGGTGGTGAATATGTACTGAGCACTTTTATGGGGCTAACTCTGCACTAAGCCTATTGTAAGCATTAGCTCATATATCTCTCGGCAGATAGTTGGGAAATTTAAGTCATATAAGTCTCATTAAGTTAGCTGAACCTTTTATATATGTTTATTTCTATTTCCTATTTAACCTGCTCAAGGTCCAAAAGGTAGTAAGAGATAAAAGAGATCAGGAGTTTGATCCCAAGATTGGCTCTTTCCAAGGCCTGTGCTCTTCACCTGGACAAAACTAATGTGTCAAGGATTAGTTAACTCATTTAGAGTTTGATACCAAGTTGCTCTACGAAAGGATTAAACCAGTTTGGATATCATGTATGAATCAACAGTGTTCACTCACTTGGCAAAAAAAGAGGACAAAGATACATTTGAGCTTAATTTCTATTTTTCTCATTGTTAGCTGAACCTTTTATATATGTTTATTTCTATTTCCAATGCTGTAAATTCTGTTTTGTTGCTTGCTCATTCTATTTACAACCCTCTTCTTACTGATTTCTAAACACACACACACACACACACACACAAAATTCACATTGAAATAATTTTACCATTCTGACACTTATCTCTCATTTTGTGGTAGTTTTGATTTATGGAAGAATTGCATTTTAAGAAAGAAAAGTTTCATGTTTAGTAAGCAATTCTTTCTATATGTATTTACAGTTGCGTTTTATTTAGCTTTCATTTCTGTCTTTAACTTTTTAATACTTCTCACTTTTATACCTAAGCCCCATTTGTTAAATCTTAATGTATTTCCCATTATTTTGCATTAAAGTATGTATTTTAAAAGATTGCCTATGTGACAAAGGTATGTGATCTATAAATAAGAAGTTTTATTTTATTTCCACTTTTTCAAGGTTTGTTTTTAATTGCTTCTCCTTTTATGATTGCACTTTCTGAGACCTCCCATTGGAATGTGTCATTGAAGAAACAGTGCAAGTGTCTTTATCCCGACCCCAGTGTGAAACATCTTGCTGGGTGCACTTCTAACAGCAGCAGACATCTAACATTTCCCTATATGGACATTTGTTATATTTTAATAAAATTATTTTGAGCATCAATGATTTGTTAACCTTTGTTTTAAATGCTTGAGATATACCTATGAATAAAGTCCCTAGCCTTGAGTAACTTATTTTATTATTATTAATTATTTATTTATTATTATGAATATCATTTTAAGGTAGTATTATCAACTGACTATTTAAAAAAATAAATATGGTGAATTGTCTCAAATGTTTTTTCTGAGTCTGATGAGCTAATCTTACTTTGTTGGCATTTTTTTAATCTGCTAAGATAGGGATCAGCATTTGTGACTTTCTAATATTAAGTCATTCTACTATTTTCAACGTAACATGTATTTATTGACCAATTGTACTTCTTCTGAGAAGTGTCTATTCATTCCAGCTGCATAAACACACACACACAGAGAGAGAGAGAGAGAGAGAGAGAGAGAGAGAGAGAGGAGAGAGCAAGCAAGACAGAGCAAAACAGAAGAAATAGGAAGTAGGGAGAAGTTCAAATACTTCCCCAAATCACATGTTCTGTTGTTTCAAAAATATTTCTCTATATATGCTAATTTGTTTCATTTAAACCACTAGTTCATCTTAGTTCACTGAAAGTATTGTTAAAAAATAAACATACAAGTCACAACATCTTTTTGTTTACATAATATTGTGATAATATTATGTTGATAAAATTTATTCATAAAGTAAATAGTTTTCTTTTACATGTCTTTTACATGTCAAATTAATGTCTAATTTTGTTATCAGTGTTATACTGGCTTTACAGAATTGAACAGAGAGGATTCCCTCCTATTTTTCTGTTAAAATTTTATCAGATTAGAAGAACTTGTTCTTTGAAAGATTGGTGCAGCTCAAAAAGTAATTTGGACACGGTATTTGCTCTGTGGGAATATCTGTTTGTGGATTCACTTTTATGGTTAAAAGACTATCCAGGATTTTCATTTTTAAAAAGTCAATTTTGTCTCCTCTTTTTGTTTTAAAGCCTACTACTGTAGATTTATTGAGAGTATTATGTTATACATTTTAAAAGTTTAATATTTACTTTTCATTCATGTTGTGAATAATCACATAATAAGCTTATCTAAATTATTAATTTTGAAATGAATAAATGGTTGGTTAAATTTGATATTATGTTGATGTTTAATATTGATTTTAGCTCTGGTATTGATTTTCTTTACTAATGTTGGGGATTTTTACTTTCTTCCAGCATTTTGAGGTTTATGTATTTCTTTCTACAACTTCTCAGGCCATGAACTCACAGATTTTTATTTTATTATTTTTTAATTACTTGAGGCCACAGATTATTCTTAAAGCATTGCTTTTAAGATATTACAATACTATGATATGTAAGATTCTGTTATCCTTTCCTAATATTTTGAAATTTCCATATAATTTTTTATTCAAGAACTATTCAGAATGTTTTAAATTTAACATGTTTTGTAATATCAACCTCATCATTTTGTGAATAGAAAAAATATGTGTAGACTACCTCGTCTTTGGAATTTGTTGAAACTATTGCCCAGTGTATGATAAATATTTATGACTAGTCAGTGTTTTCTTGAGAACAATGTATATTTTCTAATTGTTAGAATTCTCTATATGTCCAACAGATCAACATTTTGAAATCAAGTGGTCAAATATTCTGTATCTTTCTTGACATGCTTTTTGACACAATTGTTAAGAAAAGATTTTTAAATCCATAATTATTTAGATATGTGTCTTTGATTCTTGTTATAATCCCATTAATTTTTCTTCATCCATTTCTATTGTATCTAATTATAGTGTATGTGTTTAAGATTACTTTATCTTGTTGGTTATTAATTATTTATTTGGAAAGAGTCTTCTCTGTATTCCTACTTATGCTTTATTAATAAAAAACATTCACTTTTCCTAATAAGAACAGTATATGGTAAAGAATTAGACCTTGTCCAGGGGGAAATCTGACCTTTGTCCTTGACGTCTCTGAGGTCATCTCTAACCTCTTAGAATTCCTCTAGTGATAAGAGTCTCTTTGCTATTAATCAGGGTCCCCTGGACAACAACTCACACTTTATACTAATGAGATAAGCCATAGTGTGTTCTTTGAACCATACGCTGGAACTTTGAGGAAGGGTGAAGCTGATGATTGAATTCGAGCTATTCTATCAGAGTTTGAGTCAATCTATTTGGCTTGTGATCTCAATTGTATTTGGTGTCATTTTTGTTGCCACCATAGTTACTGTTTGTCTACCAGATTTCAAACTCTTTTAGGTTTGGTCTCTGCTCCCTGTGTACAGTCAGAGGTACTTCACAATTTTCTCAGTAATTCTTATTCCACACTCAGCTTTCCAAAATCCCTGCATGTCTGCATAGTAGATGGGATTTCTCTTTTCTCTTCTTACAAAGAAGTCTTTTGTTTGTTACTCAGTACTTGTCTTGTAGTGGGACACAGGCGGCTGTTCTCTTGGTCGAGCCTCAGTACCAGGCACCTGGGCCATGGAAGGAGTGGGCCTTTCTCAGCACCCCCGCCATGGCATCCAAATCCTTCCTTGACTCTGTAGAAGTCTTGGGTGTTGTATCAGGGCGGAGCGGGTCGAGGTGGTTTGCTTTGGGATCCACCCTGGGGATGGCTGGAGCTCGCGTCTAGCTTCTAGGTATGTCTGGTTGGATCGTGCCAGTGTGGCCTGGGGGTTTATGTCTGGTTCCGGCCTCTCCCTCCGGGGCACTATCACTGCTCTACTTCCTAACTGCCGTGCACTCAGCTTCTTTGCTCTGCCTGTCTGCCGTGACGCTTCCCCTGTGGTGCCGCTGATCATGCATTGAAGCTTCCGAGACCGTGCGCCAAATTAAAACTCTACTTTAAATTATGGGTGTTGGGCGTCGTGCCTTGGCCACTGGAAAGTGGACTAATACAGGTAGTAAACAATCTTCTGCCCCCCACCAGCAATAGCACGTCTCCGTTTTGCATAAATGCAGAATCTCTTATTAGAAAGATACAGCATTCTGTGCTCTTCTCACAGACAGTCAGCTTTTACTTGTCTCCCTCTTTGCCTGGCCTCTGGGAGCGTTTTGTTTGTTTTTTGTTTTTTTCTAAAAGCAAAAGGATTTTTCTGTTATTTCGTCATCGGAAACAGGGAATTTCTCAGGGTCCCAGGGGTCCTGAGGCTTTTGATTTATAAGGGGAAAGGGTCCGTGATGTTATGTGGTTTCGTGCTAACGTACGACTGACAATACTTGCTTTCTATTCGGCCTCATCCTCTGTCGTTCTGTCCTATCCCACAGAAACCAAGTAAAATGACTTTGCCCGTGAGCATAAACTCTGTCTGTGTTTGGGACTTACGGTTATTCTTCAGCATCCGGCCCATCAATCTCTGACTGATCTTCAAAAAATTGATCTTCAACAAATTAGCTGTATCTGCTCAGCCACCCCACGTCGTGGCTGCCTTACACTCTTATGCTCCCTTGAAGGGGAAACTGTTTATCTGGCATCTCCTGAAGGGAGTATCGTTCTTTTGAATTTAATTATTTTGGCTACTCTCTGAGGAGTTTGAGAAAAATGTATAATTTTATATCATTTTTTCTCTTTGATAGAAGTTGCTTTGGCTTTCTACATGATAAGCAGAAACACAATTCCTCTGCCATGTACAGTTAAAGTCTAAAACTGCATTCTATCTTGTCATCTCTGCTTTGTCTCCAATAAAAAAGGATCATCAAACACTTTACCTTCTAATCTCACACTCTCTGGTTTACTTATTATAATTAATTAATATTTCAGTTCTGATTCAGTTTTGTATGTGTTTAACCCACAAATTGGAAACTACTTTTCAATATTATTTTTGTGCAGACAGTGTATTTTGCCTTTTACTTATATGTCTACTTTTACTTTCCCCACTCGTTCTTCATTTTTGACTGATCTTTGGGATTATTTTGCTTTTCCTTCAGAATTCCCTTCAGGTGGAAATTTTTAAACATTTTTAATGTTGTTTATCTCTGGTGTATATTGGACACACATGCTTGAGAGATACATTAGTTGAAAACAAAATTCTGGGTTGGTTATTTTCTTCCTTTGACACTGTGAAAACATTTCATAGCTGTGTTTTAGCCCCACTGCTGCTATTGAGACGAAAATTGCTATCCGTGATAATTAGTACCTTCTTTGTATATGGCTCTTTGAAAGTTATTTTCCTTTTCTTTGGTGTTGTGTCATTTCCCAAGCCCCAGAGTTTCACTGTACTGTATCTTGGTACAGATTTTTTTTTTAATCTTTTATATATTGTGTTTCTTGTATGTGACCTCCATACAGATACAGGCTAGGCCCTCTCATTTGATCTTTCTTATCTCTTAAGCTTTTTTTAAAGAAAAAAAGTTTGCATTTTCTTGAATTTGTGATGTTTTGCATAAGTTTCTAATTTTTTCCTGTTTACACATTTTTTTCTTCAGTCATAGCTAATCTGTTAATGAACCAAATCATTATTTGTTTTCACTTATCTTTTCATTTCTTAAAGTCCTTCTTTCCAAATGATTTTAAATTTCTGATGTTTTTCTATTAATTACCTCTTTAATTTCCTAAAATTCAGCTCTGTGTTATGTCCATGGGCTGCAGCTCTCGTTTTCAACCACCATATAAAATGGTAGCGATTGAGTGGCTTGAACAACATACATTCATTTTGTCACAATTCTAGAGGTTAGAGTCCAAGGTTGGGGTACCAGCTGGTCAGAATCCGGGGGGCTCCCTTACTTTCACACGGTCACCTTATTCTTCTGCAGGCAGTAGAGAGGGGTCTGGGTCCTTTCTCCTCGCAGAGCATGAATCCTATCTGAGGCCCATCTGCCACTTCTTGTGCAACCCTCACGACCTTCCCATCGTGTGGGGTTTAGGACTTCAGCATACACATTCGGGGAGCATATAATTCGGTCTGTGTGAGTGTCCTGCGGCTTCCTTTTTGCGTCTGTCTCACTCGCAGGGCCTTGCCTAGAGGGAGTTACACTCTGGAGGAGCCGGAGCATCCCACGGCCCGCGGTGCCCACTCCTTCCCCAGGAACACTTCACCTTTCTTCGAGGCATTGTTGGGTCTGCACCTGTCCTGTCCTGGTGAGCTTTACTCTCCCTACGCCTGGCTTAAGGACACTTCCAATTCTGGCTGCTTTGTTGCACAAATAGACTTCCTGCTATTCTGATTCCCTGTCCCCCAACCTCTTGCTTAGGACAAAGCTGTCAGGCTCTGAAGCTCTGGATTGAGCTCTACCAGTTGATTCTGGATGTATTCTTATTTAGAAAAAAATTATGTACAGAATTGTATAAAATATATGTACTTATTTAAAATTTATGTGCACATTTTTTTTTTTAAAAGTGATCTAGGCCAGGGGCTGGGGATTTACCTCAGTGGTTAGAGTGCTTGCCTTGCAAGTGCAAGGCCCTGAGTTCGATCCCCAGCACCAAAAAAAAAAAAAAAAAAAAGTTGTCTAGGCCAGGTGTGGTGGCACACGCCTGTGATCCCAGCACTTGGGAGGCTGAGGCAGGGGGATCTCAGATCTCAGTGTGTTTGAGACCAGTCTGGGCTATATAGTAAGTTCAAAGCCCAGCTGAACTATATAGCAAGACCCTGTCTCAAAAATCAAAGAAAGAAAAAAGTGATCTGGATGTTCTGGACTCTTGATTATTACAATGATTTCTAGGTTATTTCTAGTTGTCTCTAAATGTCTTTTTTAGATAATGATAGAAGAATTAATTACAATAAGCTGTTCTTTTTGAATCTTTATTTAATTTTTTTTAATCTTCATTTTATGAAACTGCTGAGATGGAGTAAATGAACTCTCAGATACTTCTTATCATAAATTGGAAGAAATTACATTTCTGGGTAATAATCCAAAATTACATAGGAAACGCAGACATGGTACAGTGGATAATGTGCAGTTATTTCCTGCACCTTTTCTCTTTAATGAGCTGAAATTAACCAGGATCTTTTAGTGTTTGTGTAGCATTTTGCTAACTTATATAGATGTAAGATATTTTTATCTATTTTTAAATGAGTGCAACAGAATTTTAACAACAGAGAAAAACCATCTGTGATGTAATAATAATTGAACACAAGAGAATACAAAGTTGTAAAACTATATAAAATTCTAGCACATTTTAATATTCCCAATGCCTTATTTTAAATAAAGTAAAAACACAGAATTGAAAGAATGGCACAATAAAGATAAATATATATTTTACTGCAATTTAGTGACACTTAGCACTCTGACCCATTTGCTTCCTTTCTGGTCATCTCTCCACGTGTGTGTGTGTGCACATGCACACACTCATCTAGCAACGTGGTTCTAGTGAAGCAGCAATGGTACTGACGTCCCAACCCCACAGAGTTGAATATGCATCTTCTAAAAATAGGAACATTCTCCTCTGAAGTAATCCCTTAAAATAACTAGTCCATCTTTGAATTCGTTCAGTTGTCCCCAAATGTCTTTTATTGATTTTTATTTTCTATCCAGGACCTCACTGAAGATTTCGCACTGGACTTAGCAGTTATGACTATTTAGCCAATTCTCTTTTCCTACGTTGTCGACTTTTTGATGGTTGCTTACTTTTCTTGAATGTGATCAAACTCCTCAGTTTGTCTGATTGTTTTTCTCATGTTATGATTTAATTTGGTCCTTTTTTCCTGTAAACTAGAGTTGCAGAGACTAGATTAGATTCAGGTTAAATAATTTTGGTAGTGATCCTCCATAAACAACGCTGTCTGCCTCTTACTGCATAGCATTAAGTGACGCAATGGCAAGCTGTCCCTCATTAAAGATGCTACATTGGTCACTTAGGTATAATGGTAATTTCTGGTTATCTGTACTGAAGGTACATCCCTCTCTCTTCTGTCTTTCTTGTTTGGGGTGGTTTTATTTAGGTACCAAGTTTACTCTTTCTCAGTGATCTTTCTGCTAACACTGTAACACGCAGTGACAATCCTTGCTAAGTCATGGGCCAGCTCTTCATCTTGAATAGCACCAAAGTCAAGTCCTATATCCTCTTGTGGTGGACCCCTTGGATTCTGCTCATCGGTACCCGTGCTTGACCTACTTTTTATTCTCAGCCTGGTGTCTGGCACATTGAAGATATGTAAAATGTATCTCATGCATTTAAGACCTTTGAGTTGACTGTCATTCTAACTTTCCTCAACTTCTCTTTTGTTGTGAGCTTTGCTCTATATATTTATTTTAGTCCAGTATCTTTGGGTCTTTTGGTGCTAGGAGGTGAACTGAGCTCACTTTGAATGTGCAATTATCCCAATTTGCCTTCAAGAGAAAAATGAAAGAGAAGAACAGGAGGAGGAAGAGTAGAAAGAAGAGGAAGAATACAAAGATACAAGTCAGCGTCCTCTTAGGAAGGATTCTTGGATTAAAGCAAGTTATTAATGCTCACATGTAAGCCCCCTGTTACTTCGGGCTCTGGTAAGGAAAGAGTTCCCGTCATGGATTAAGTTCTAGATGCAAGCAAGAAAATATACACCGTGCTTATGCCCAAAGCAGCTGACTGGGTGAGGAGGAGAGGTAGAAAGATTTTCAAAGTGACTCTTGGGCTTCTGTCTTTGCAAACTGGAGCTAGGTCATCTTAAATGATTAGTTCTTTTAATAAAAACCATAACTACTAAGAAATGGAATTTCTTTTATTTTAGTAAATTCAGTAGATATTATTTATAGAAATGAGTTTTGATTTATCTAGTGTTTTAGGCCTCTTTAATTTTGAAACATTTGTTTTCTGAACATGATTGGAGTTTTGAAGAGTTAGAATTTGTGAACTAAGACTGGTGACGAAGAACTGTGAAATAAAGTCATACCAGTTTGGTAACATCAAAAATATCTTCACTGAAAGTACACAAAATATTGAAGTAGATGAGGGATCAATTGCTATGTCATAGTTCCCACCGTTTATGGATATGATATGCTTATGGCACATAAAGTTTATTGATTTACTGCTAGTTTAATATGCATGTAAGTGAAGCATTATATTTTCATTATAACTGTTGGAAAATTTGAAATTTTGTTTAGATATTATCTCACAATTGAGAACTAAATACATCATTAGTCCCTCAATTATTTCTGCTACCCTACCTCCTTGTATCACATTTGTGTTTTTCATTCCACCATTCCAGTTTAAAAGCATTTTGTGTGTTGATATGGCCTTTGGATTAAGCCCCAAATCCATTAATTAGAGTCCTTAAGCTAGCCCCACCTCACTGATTTGACGTTTCCCATAGCCTCACCCCCACCAGTCTGGGTAGTCTTTGTACTTTTTATTTCTTTATGTAACAGATATTCACTTATTGAGTATTTATTAAATATCTGCTGTCTATGAAGCACTGTGCTGAAATCTGGGAATGCAAAGATGAATTAAGCATCATTCTTAACTTGAAGAAACTCACCTTTATTAGGAGGATTTCCAGGTAATAAGCAATGATTTAATGCCATATGAGAAGTACAAATGTATTGTGGTTTGCAGACAATTTCGTGACAGGTAATTCTTCCATCCATGATTGTTTGCCAGTGCTGTTTTACCTTCTAGTCTCAAATAAAATAAAAGATAAGAGTGAAAGCTCAATGATACTTCACAGAACATTAAATCCATCCCCTCAATTTTCAGTGAACAAAACTAAATCTCAGGATTAGTTAACAAGATTAGAATTCAGTTCCTTGTTTCCTAGCCTAATGCCTGATCAAGACATAAGGCTAAATTAAATGAGAGTCCATGAGAAGGTCACTAACACAGGGAATACTGGGCACACACCTGGAAAGTTGTAGCCCCACCTGCTGAAAAAAAGAGCCGATCCTGAGACAAGGAGTTGTACGCAGATAGCTTTTAGAGGAGGTTCTCAGGCAAAATATAAGCGCAGAAAAGGAAGATTTAGGAAAGGAAGTGAGATAGTGAAAGAGATCATTTCGAGAAACTCACAACTCTTAATATATTGACCTCAAGTCCACTAGGGACCTTCTAGAATATGCCTCAGAATATTCCATAGAAATTTACGAGTGACTCATGTCCTTCGTTACTTTGAAGATTATTCACAAGGCCATTAAAAGCTTGGATGGAATTCCCGCCCCTGAGTTTGGACAATCTGAATAAGTTCTCATGCAACTAGAGACAAGTGTCTGTCAGTGAGGTGGAAAGTTCCCTGTAGGCAAGTGTAGGAGAGGTCCACCTTAGCTGTAAGTGACTCAGGGCAAGCCAAGTGTATAGAGAGGGCATCCATAGCCTCTGCTACATGGGTAGGTGGAAATGTTTACGAGGACTGAAACAGAGACAAATGTCACTTTCTTGGTAACTCTAAGCAGTACCAGATCTAGTTCTTGGCACCCATATAATTCCATAGGTCACTGTCGTTTTTACTCGTGTGCTAATTGCTACAGTCTAGAGGTTTTACTCTTCCTATGAAAGGGGCATTTTCCGAATGACTTTAGAAATTAATGCTTTATAGTAATTCTCCTTTCTCATATAAAATTTTTCTTATTACTCTTCATGTTTTTCACATTTATTTTAATGTGTGTCTTGGACTCCTTGACTACCCTAATCTATAGTAATCTCTAAATGGAGGTTAGTTATTTCCATTGCTATTGCATCTTTGAAAGGAAAGGCCAAAGCTGCTGCCTACCCAATAAGAGGTCAATTACTTAGCAAGCACAAGGCCCTGAGTTCAATCCTCAGCACCCCCAACCACCCCCCCGAAAAAGTTCAATTACTTACTGTTCAAGGGAGCGTCCAAGCATTCAGAAATGGATCTGAATTTCTGTGGTCTGGAAATGCAAAGAAAAAAACCCTGAATAGTTTATTTGGGGATATGATTTGAGTTAGAAATCCTGTGAGAGCTATTTTGGTAGCTTCTTTGTTTACTTAGTTTTTGTTTGTTTTTTCTACATGTTTTGTTTTTTGTTTGTTATTAGACTATTTTGATACTTCTAACTTGTGGTTTGGGTTGGTTCCATGAAATTAGAAGATGTTTGCTTTTTGTTTTCTTACATCTTAGTAAGACATCAATTGGAGTATTTGGAACATGAGAAACAAGAGTAGTGTTAAAAACTTCTTTAGAAATTTGGGCTCATTTTTATACTGTATGCTCACATGTAATGGTCTTGGATCTACTTGCCTTACATTTTCTTTGACACGCATTAATACAAATAATTTTGGTGACGATTGTATTTTCTAAATCTACCTTATTCATAGATGTTTCAAAGTTACTCAAATAAAACGAAACTTTTAGCCAAGTTATCATTGTGCTTTCACTATAGTATGTATAACTGTCCATAAAGAAGAAAGTAAAGCTTTTTGTCTTCACCTCTTCATTTATTAAATACACGTACAAATTTAGCACTAGACGGTCATCTGTATCTTTTTATTTTCCATTGCTTGATTTTACTGGCATTGACCACGTTTGCCATTTCAAAAGTGTTTCCTTAACCAGTTATCAAGATGCACATCCAACTCAAATGAGCAAAAGAACCTAGGCTGTCTTCAGTACTACCATTTTCATTGTGAAGATGACATTTACATGACAGACGAATGAATCTCATGAGAAAGCAAAGGGTTTGAGATTTGTTCCTATTTTCTAACCGGCCTTCGGTTCCCATTTCTTATGCAGACAGAAGGGACAAAAATGTTGGAAGGAAAATAAGGCAGTGACCATAGAAAACCATCTTCCCAGTATTCTCGTGACCTAGGAGACCCTTTTATTTAAGCCCCATTGAAAATTGTCACCAGGTGGCGCCAAACTTCACTAAGGTCCAGGTGAATTTGAATCTCCTGACCACTTTGAGGATTTTTAAAAAACACGTCATGGATTCCTTAATGAAAAAATACTGTCAGTTGCGATAACTCCTTCTCATTACCTACAGGCAAAACTAAAAACATCTAGTATTGGCTAAAGCAAATTCTTCCTTATTTTTCCTGCTCATCTCTTTCTTCCTTTCCTGCGATCACTCACATTTGGTCACATGGAAACATCAACGACTTGCTAAATTTCCATTTCTCCTCTGCTTTGCCAGTTCTCTTCTTTTGTCTGGGATACATTTCCTGCCACAGTCTTTGTGCTCTAGATCTAATTAAAAGCTTTTGGTCTGGAAAAGGTCAAACCTGTAATCATCCACCTCAAAAGTGTCATCTTCTGTGAACCCTCTTGGATTACTTCCATGCTTGCAAAAGGCGAGGTTATTAACCCTGAATTCTCTGGTCTTCCAAATCACTTTGTGCATATTTGTAATACTTATCACACTGTTATCTTCACTGCATTCATGGGTTTTGCTGCTTAGACTGAAAGCCACTCAAGTATAAGAACAAACATTTCATCTTTGGATCTTCACTGACTAATGCCACCTCAATCACACGGTCTACCTCCTTTAACTGTATCTTGACTAAATGAAACAGTAGTTTAATAAAAAATGTATGTATCCAAATTTCTAGGTTGGATTAAATTTAAACAAAGAAGGGCAGCTAAGCATTTAAAGGAAGCAAATGCTAATCTTTCTAGAAAGTGAATAATCCTTTTCTTATATGAAGGAGCATTGTTTTCTTTGTTTCTTTTGTTTGCTTGCAGTTGTCTTATAACAAAATATCCGTGAGTGTTATAACATGCCCGTTTAGCCAGGTTGTTCCTCTCAGAGCTGGTAGGTTTAGAGGAGAAAGCAAATGTATTTAGTAAAGAACAGAATTCCTTTCACGATTGTCCTCTCAAGAGTGACTGCCATGCTACTTGTTCCCTAATGCTGTCTCCCCACCCCTGGCCAGGTCAATTCTTGGCTACACTAGTTACTCTTGCATGATTATTGGTATACAGCTTTTCACTGACATCTCAAATACAGCAGTTAGGTTCAAGATCAGAGAGTCTTTTATTCAAAAGGGAAAGAACCTTCGTCCATATCTTTAATTTTTACAGATAAGGGAACTATGACACAAAGTCAGATGATCTCACAGCTTATTGATGGTGGACTTGTAACGGGAATTCCATTTACCCCCACTCCTCTCTGCTGCCATCCTCTGGCCCACAGAGTGATAGCGCATCATGATTTATTTAGTTTATGACATGGATTAATAAACAAATCGGAACAATGGGTAGAAGAAAATCTTACAAATGACACATTTAATTATAAACTGGTTGAAGTCCTTCTCTGAACATCCTTCCACCAGAAGCCAAGACTGATCCTGAATTCTATCCCAACGCTTTGACTTTAAATCTCATCTCTGCTTCTGAGAAGCATTTATAGATACTCTAGAGCCCTTTCTGCTTTGTGTCTGGCCTGGGATCTCATTCTGGCAGTCAAAGGACTTGGAGTATCCCACAAGGGACTGTTTGCTTTCTTATCTAATCTTTAGTGCATCTAGCAGCAAAACAGGCCATTTCATGATATCACTCTGCCAGCAGAAGGTTGTTTAAGGATATACACCTCCTGTCCATTTATATTGTGGCTGGGTAAATAATCTGAGGCATCTCCAGTTCCTGACTGCATCATGGATTTGTAATCTTCTTTCTGCGGGTCCAGTTCGCATCACTCTTTTGGGGACAGGTTCCAACTCAAGATCCGACAAATGTTTTCTGGATAGGAGTGGCCTTCCTCTCTTTAGGCAACACAGATTAAGAAGCCTCAAAAAAGCAATCCATGTTGTTTTCTAAATTCCTGCTACCTCCTGAGTTGTGAAATACTTGGAATAGCAGTTCACTTGGCCCAAACTTTTCACCTGTTTCCTCTTTTCTCACATCCCCAGTGATTTATAAAAGTAACTTTAAAGAAAAGGATCTTTTGCCATCTTGTATTCGAATAGTTCCTGCACTTTGAGTTGTTTGGATGAAGCTTCACACCTGTGGGCCTGCCTGCCTGCCATGAACCTTAACGGACTGTTCCCGTGAAGCTCTGTAGACTGCGTAAGGGCAGATACCAATTTGGGAGCCTGGTCAAGCCCTGCGAGTGATCCCAAATGGTGAGTCCCTTCTTGGCAGGCCAGGCTACCTGCTAACAAATCAGAAACATGCGGGGCGGTTGCAATCCGAGAAAGAAAGGAAAGAAATTTGTTGATGCCAGAAGCTTCATAGATTACCACAGCATCTCAGGAAAGGGAGAATTAAGAGGGTAGAAGTGGAAAGTTGCAGGGACACCAGAAACTAATAACAAACTGGAACATTTTCAATTGGCAGAAAACTTGGACATGGAAACAGAACAATGATTCTGTTTGCCTTTGGCCAGTGAACAAATGCTACTCTCCAGTGATCACATCTAAATGCAGGTTATTCTCCTGACTCCTCCTGCTGATAGGGCAGCAGGCACCTCAGCGAGCTGTGGTTGTGTCTTTTGAGCATCCTTCTCCTGATTCAGGGGTGATTCCTTGATGCGGATTCTTGGCAGGTGTCAATCTAACGTTAGATTTTCATCAGTCACTGTTAAAATGAGAAACCTCAAAAGCTTTTTATAATATTACATTTATTTAATTTACAGGTCTGTCCATTCGTCTGAGAAATTCTTTTTCTACTTCTTTTATGATAAAAATGTCCATTCCTTCATGAATGTAGAGTGGAGATGGCAGCTCTTCTCTGGTGAACCAAGAACTCCTGCCGCATTCAGATCAGTCAGAATACTTTCAAGTAATTAAGAAAGCGGCACTGAATTCCTCTCCTTTAATTTCTAGTTGGTTTATTTGAACATCCACCAAGTTTTGGAACTCTTTTCTAAGTTTTTTTTCAATGTATTTGTTAAAAAAGATCATTGGCGGGACCATGGCTCAGGTGGCAAAAATTAAACCACGGATAAAGTCTGTTGTTCGGGGCACCTGTTGCTACCCTGGGGCTGCATAGTAGAGTGACTGACCGAGTCTTTCCTTTGTGGGCAATACTTCATCTTTTTGTCTCTCTAAATTTCCTTTTCTGATCAAAATTATTTTGCTCTGTATTTTATTTCTTTAGGACCATTTTGAGCCAGTTCTTTTATATAAAATAAATTCTGGCTAATACATTAATTCATATTTACTTTTTATTATATTTAATATATTATCGATAAGTACCCATTTAATATTCTATATATTAGTACACATTTCTTTGGAAGAGGCCGTATTAAGAACTGCAGTTGTTCTTCCCTCAATTTCTGATGGAATTCACACTCTGTTGCTGCAAGGGGGGAAAAAGAGTGACTAATTACTAGAGGAGAGAGAGAGGAAATCAGGTACCCTGAGAGTTTATGGATGGCAAATACCAGGGAAGTCCAGGTCATGTGGGAGACCACTTTCATTTCATTGAAGGAATACCTACTAGCTCCCTCCTTGAATGCAAGACAGGTTTGTTAAGAAACAGGCATTTTGAGATTAACTTCTGATATTATTTTTACTTCCATTTGTGTTTCAATGTCTTCTGGACCTAAGGGTCTGAACACAACTATTCTATTTTCTGAGAGAACCAAAGGTTAATGCTCTATAGATAAAGTTACGTTTTGTCAAAAATATAACTACTTACGTATTTACACATTCCTCATACTTTTATTTTCCGGGTCAATGTAACACAAATCCCATACCTCGTGCATATATTTCTTCATATAGATTTGAGTACAGCTTTTCATGGTCCTTCACACGTCCTTGCTAGGAATTCCATATATTTTATATCCTGGAAAATTCTTATGTATTCTGAAAAGTCTATGTGCTAATAGTGCTATGTCTGATATGAATAAATATTGTCAGCATCACAAAGATACTAAATTTTCTGTTGATGTCATGCAATTGTAAAAAGATAAATTTGGAAGTTTTCTGGTTAGAAATATTGGTTCTTGTAACTCGTTTTGTGGAAGTCTTCACTTACATACACCTGCTTGGATAGATTGTGTGAAGACCACAGGTAACTAATTAAATTTGAGACATTTCAGGCAAACCATGCTATTTCTTCTTACTGTAAAAAAATAAGGAACATTTCTGAGTCATTGCAGTCTTGGAATGTAATACCAAACAAATGAGAACCAGACCACAAACAATGGGGCCAAGTACATCATTACTGCGTGAGTAATGTGAACAACTTACATAAACTGTGGCTGAAGCTGAGTTTTTAGCAGACGACCATAACCTTTTGATTGCATCAAGAGAGTTAAAAGGTCTTTAATCTGTATTTTTGTCCTTCAGGAAAGAAAAACTCATCAATTCAATTCATAATCACTACGTCCTGAAATTTTTTAAAATTAAGATTTAAACCTATTTTTCTGATTCTTAGTGAGCAACAGAGAATTAGTAGCTAGGGTTCAAGTATGTTTCTTCTATTGATGCCAATAGGGAAAACATATTAGTAGTTAAAAGGTCTCTTTGCCTTTGTAGGAGTCAAGAGCGACCTGTTCCAAACCCTTAGGTAATGGAATAATGTATGTCTTTATTTTGGGAACTCATGTTATATACTATGTTTCTTGTCTTTTAGGAAATAGATTTTCACATATATCAAAATAATTTTCAATTTCATAGAATCACACATGCCCATACTTCCATTTTTGTGAGGTCTACCATTTTCTTTAAACAAAACCTTTTCCAGGTCATTCTTTAAAATGGAATCAAAGCATATCAGAAATTCCCGAGAAGAAGAATTATTTTTGCTTTTTTATTTTACCATTTAAATTAGATATTAATGTCCAAACATTGTTGATGCACTGTATTTTTAGACATATTCAAAATACTGCTATATATCAGGCATCACTAATGGCTATCTCATAGCTGAGCTAGTTTTAATATTTTGGATAACATTTTTCCTTCTCTTCATGTTTGAAAGAGAATTCAATTTGGCCTTATGTACTTGGGAAGAAAATAAGAACAACAAAAGACGGAAGAGTTCCTTTTTGCCCTCTTGTGTTTATTCTCCTCTGTATCTTGCATTTGCAGAATCTGCACCCTTATCCTGGACCTGCCAAATCAGGACACTCCCCAGATGATCCACATGCCAATTTGGATGTAATAAAGGCTATTCGCTGAATATCTAAAATTGAAACTATGAAAGTCAAGTATTTTTACCCGGAAATTCTTCTTGCCCTGTCTTATCTACAACAATCTGACCCCCTTAGCCCAGTGTTAAATTCCTTTTATTCTCATCTCTTAAAAAAATACTCTCTGTAACTTCGACATCCATAACTAGTCTTTAAATATCCAAGCTTTCCAGCTCTTTGGCCAGCTCTCTTCTAATCACCTTCCCCTCACACCAGCTTACAGTCTGGTTCCACGGTCATGTCTAAAAACCCTGCCATTATTGAAAACTACCGTGATACTAGTTCTCCTCATCCTATTCATCATTGGCACCTTCTACATTTCAATTTTATCCCCTCCGATTCTCAAAATGTAATGAATTTTTGAACCCACTAGGCTCTACAGTCCATTTGACTCCCTCGTTTTGCTTTGTTTTTCATTACTTTCATCACTCCTAGTCTTTTCTATTTATTTGGCCTAAATTGCGTGGTCCATTAATAATCACTCTTTTTAATCCAGCGTCAATGTCCTTTTACTTTGTCTTATTTTGATAGACTCATCTTACAAAAACTCATCAGTGGCTCAATGAAACTCTTCATTTACTCCTTCTGAGCCTTAAGTCTTGCTTGGTTTGGCTGAATAAAGGAAAAAAGACAATAATGAAATTGTCTTAATGGTCCTATCGTAAGAATCATTAACCACGAGCAGAATCTAAGGGTTGCCTGACAATTCTGTATTTTTTGGTCCTTCTGCACAATCGCTGCTCTCTCTCTTCTCTAATCTCCAAACAGTGTCTATAACATTCCCTTGATTGTGTAGATGCTCATCTGCATTCTTTGCTGATGACTGCTTCTTCACAGATAAAGCCTAGACACTTGCTCTGTGACACACATATCCTTTTACCTATATCCGGTGCCTTCTTTCCCATTAGAAAATCTGAACTATCCTTACTGCTGGTCAACATGATCTCTTCATTTGGGCAGTAGATGACATTTTGTAGCCTACCTACAGAAATGGCTCTGAAAAATGTACTCTTGTCTCATGTGATTATTATTTCCTCTCTGTGTTACATTCATCAACATGTATACATTGTATTGTCTCTCATTGTCAGTTAGATTAACTTGACATTATCAATTAGATCCTCCTAACATTGATGTCTAATACCCTCAATAAGGTACTAGACACCTTATTGCCTCTAGCTCTCCATTACTACTATTTTTTGGATGAAGTTATCAAAGACCTCTGTTTCTAGCTTGATTGATCAAACAACTGAATTTGATACAATTGAATTGATCTTTCTTTCTTGAAGCCATTTTTTTGGTGAGGATTTCAGGATATCATGTTCACTTGATTTTCTTACTCAATTTGCTGTTTTTGGTATAGAGATGTGTCAGTCTACCTTACTGCTTTCTCCTTGTTTCCCCGACCTTTAACTATTGGTATGGAATAGTGTTCAACTGTTGGCATTTTCATTGTTCGTGCTCTTTTCTTAGTTCATTATCATTCTTTCCTAATTTTCTGTCTTCAACCTTGTATCCTTCTCTTGTACTCAACTGCCTACTTGATATGTCCAGCTGGATACTGAATAGGTAATTCCAGTTTTGCACACCCATAAATGAACTCCCAATCTGCCTCCCCAGCTCGAATTCCACCTACACTCTTTTGTTTTTCATGAGATGGCAATTTCCTTTGTCTAGTTGCTTAAGCCAAAGAACAAGTCTTTATCGATTCCACTACCAGAAAGTGCCGTCAGTGCTACCATCAAAATTTATCCTAATTCTGACCACTTTTCACTACCACCTCCTGCCTCTGAGCCTCCGCCATCGCTCATTTGCAGTATTGCAGAACTCTCCTCACTAGCTTCCCTACTTTGGTCATCGCCAATCCACCTTTCAGTTTTCCCCTAGCACAGCAGCCAGAGTGGTCTTTTATTTTATTTTATTTACTTATTTATTTTTTCAGAGTGGTCTTTTAAAATCGTGTGAGAACTGGTCTCCTTTCTCTTCAAGCCGCCCAACATATCCTCCACACTCAAAATAAAAGCCAAACTCATTGCCATGGTCCTACACAATCACACCTTTCTATTTTCACCTAACTTCAGCTTCTTTTTCTTATTTGGTCTGATCTAGTCACAGATACTTCTGCCCCGAGGCTTTTATGCCTGCTCTTTCTTCTTCTGAAATATTTTTCTTTCAAGCTACACCACACCAACCTTTAGGAAGTCCCTGTATCTCTACTCTGCTTAATTTGCCTCCACCGAACTTATCACACAGGCCCCTGTGTCTGTTCATTTTTGTTTCAGCTTTCTCTATTGACAGAAGTCAACCTCTGCAAGGGTAAGAATTTGAGAAAATTTTATTCATTGCTTTATCCTCATGTTTTCTCAGTGCTGGACATATATTTGTGCTAACTATGTTTTCTGAATGAATGCATGTCTGCATACAAGAATTTTCTATTATCCCAGTTCTGAGGTGCTATAATTGCTTGTAGCTCAGACTTTCTGAATTTTCCCAAAACTTCTACCCAATAATTATCTATCTCTCTATCTATCTATCTATCTATCTATCTATCTAACTTTGTAATCTACCTATGTCAGAATCCTCTCCAGTGATAGACTGTGAAAAGGTCTATTTTCCTTGGTTGGACCCTGAGCACAGTTATTTAATGGGTCCTCAGTGGCTGTGGGCCTCTTTTGTAAGGGCTCAGCAGAGATGACCCAAGGAGGCATGTTTTTATTCAAACTCCAAAGGCAATTACATATTATTTTGACAGAAAATAAACCTCTGTCATTAATATCTTTACAGGTTTTTTTTTTTTACAAGAATCCAGAAAAGTGCTATGCACCACATGGGTACTTAATAAATAGTTGAGTGGTGACTGACTATAGTAATTGAGTCCACTTGAAATTAATTATTTTTATCTTAATCGTTTTTCTTCCAGTTTGACAGCAATGTAATGCTGTTGCAATTGTTTTTGGTTGTTACATACAAGCATAGTGCCCCCTGGAGATCTCACATGTATGTTAATTGATGATAAAGTGGATAGTACTCTTTTTGGCAGCTGTTACAGATTTTCAAAGAAATCGCTATAGTATATTATCATAGACTTTATTAAATCTAGAAGCATTTCCAAAGCATATGTTTGTAGTTTTGTATTTTGAACTGTTCCAAGAATGAATTCTCCTCATGGGTGTTCCAGCCTCCTGCCTGTCTCCCCTCCAGTCCATCTTTACATAGATGTTGAACTACATCCCACATCATGGCTCCAGTCAAGCCATTTTCCTGCTGGAATAGTGTTGATGCTTCCCTGATGAATGCCAAATAAAGTCCAAATTCATCAACATGTGTGTAAAGTGAGAAATCCAGTAGCTACTCTATTGCTTATATTCAATACTACCCCAAAGTATGTTTTTTGAAACCCTTGAGTCACATGGAAAATCAATAGTTCTTCAGTGAAAAAAAAAAAAAAGGATTAGAATCCAAGAACATGAGTTGGCTTTTTGAAATCAGGACCTCTTATAGACTTTAAAATTCTCAGTGTGAATTCCTGAAAGTTGATTTTTACTATAGAAATATGTGTTTCAATGGAACATATTTCGTAGGTGTTCAGTTTTGCTTTGCAGCATAGCTTGGGAGATACTAATCATAAATTAACTTCAGATTATTGTCATGCAGGATAAGATTGGTTCCCCGCCTAACTGGCTGGGCCCAGTTCGTGGTATTCCCTACATCCTTTCTGTATTTTTGAAATCACCTTGAGTGGTACTTTACACCTGTGTTTAAAATGCTTTAATGACAGTCATCTGGTTAACTCTTACTCACTGTATCCATTAGAGTTCTCTAGAGGAACAGAATCTATAGAAAACATATGTATATAATTATACAAGGGAATTTATTAGGTAGGCTTGCAAAACTCAGAGGCTGGGGAGTCTGCGATGGCCATCTGTGTGCTGGAGAGCCGGAGGATCCAGCAGCTACTCGGTTCAAGAAGTTGGAAACCACAGGACAAGAGGCCGCAAGGACACTGTGCCAGCCCGAAGTCAAAGGCCTGGAAGCTCCCTGGACAGGCGCTGGCCTAAGTCTGCACGGCAAGGCTGAGGAAACTAGAGACCAATGTCTGCAGGTCTCTGCAGACAGCGAAGGATGAACCTGCCCAAGCAGACTGGAGCTATTCAAAAACATACGAACTCTCTTCTTTGTTTCTCTTTCTTATTCCACGTAGGCCACAAATCTACTGGTTGGTGCCACACACCCAGCTGAGCCCTCCCCTCTCAGTTTGCTGACCAGCATGCCAGTCATCTTCACAGACACACCCGGAACCTTGCTTCCCTGTGGCAGGCTTTTCTGAATCTGGCCGAGCTGACATACGGTTAATGGTCACACGCACTCTGACTAGGGGTGAGTTCATCATGGAAGCCTTTCATGAAATCCCAATACCTGCAGTAAATAACACCTCATGTCAGAGATTTTACACATATCGACAATCAGTTTCTGTGTTTATTTCTCCCAGTGCCTCCAGCACACCGAGAACTGGAAATGTGCTTTGTTCATCTTCACGGTTTTCGTGCTCATTGTGCTACCTGGAAAATAATAGGCACTTGATAATTTTTTGTTGAACTAAATTAAACAGCAGATGATATGTATTTGGAAAAGTCAACTATAGAAACTAATCATAACTGATCTTTTACATACCATATTCTGAAGTTTAGATGGTTACACACATCTGTAAAGAGAGAGAATTAAATTAAATTGGTGCCAAACAATGTATTACTTTCATCCTGTGCATGGTAAACACATTTCATTTCAACAATCTATTATATTTCATCCTCTTTTTAGAAGTACGCATTATGGATATTGATAAAAGCACAAAATATTATTGAGAAGTGTTTGAAGAGCTCTAGAAGACACACACGTGGACAGGTTTTGCTAATTTTAGTAGCTAGTGAGCTGATCAACTTTTTTTTTTCAGCGGTCCCTAAGATGATTTGGCAGGTGGCATGAGAGAAAAAAGCTCTATGGTGACTCAGAGCCTGGCTGAATGCAAAGTGCAGATGAAAGAGGACCCACAGGCTCCTTCTTCTCCTAATCACCTAATGTAGGAATGATTCTCAATATGACCCAGACAAGAATATATTGTATACAAAGACTGTTTCTCCTCCCTCAGGAGGGCATCATAATCTTGTATCAGGAAACCAAAAAAATAGTCTCTTAATTCTGTAGCAGTTGGTTTTGGCGGTTATATTCCTCAAAATTATGTTTCCCTATGGTGTTCTGAATAGTGCAGTGTTTAGCAATGTGGGATATTCAGGGATGGGTTAAATAATTTCTGCCCTCAAAAATTTATAATTGGGGAAATAGAATAAAGTAGAAATAAGTACAAAATAATACTGCATAAGATACCTGCATTTTTGAATAATACAAAACATTAAGAGTGCATGGAAATCAGTTCCATACGGGCTTTTGAGGGAGGTCTTTGTGGAAGAGGGGACATTTGAAGCAGACTGTGGTTCAAGTTGGTTATAGAAATTTGAAGTCTGAAGAGGAAATTCGAGGGCGAAGCATTGAAGGGATGTAAACGTAGAGATGGCGAATGCTAGAACAGGTCAAGGATGTATTCTGGAATCCAGTTCAGTTGAAATAGAAAGTTTGGGTGGATCATTGTGGTGGATCAGACTGGAACATGCCTGTCTTTACACTGATTAGATTCTTACATGTTAGACTACGTTTATACTCTTTTTGAAAAGAAAATCAAAAGATGTTAATTGTGACAGGGGAAAAATTTTTATTAACAGTGGATACTGGAGTTTCATTTAGGGCAAAAAATATCTTTCATTGAAGAAAATATTTTGACTTCCTGAAACAGATGGCAAAATGGACTTGTGTTAAAAATTACACCTTTCGATGCAAAGATATACAATGGTAAATGTGGGTGTGGGGGGAAATGGGGCAGTGGGTGGAAGATTCTGAGAAGTAAAATAGTGTGAAATTCTCTACACTTCTTAAATAAATTAGAAATATTGATTTTAAAGAGGCATATATTAATTTAATGTTTTATAATATGTATATGGTGATGTCTCAATGGCCCCCAGGTGTCCCTGGACCATACTCTGAAGACTGCTAATTTTCAAAAATATGCCAGATAATATTACCACCAGCAAAATAAAATTTAATGTGAAAAACATTTAAAAAGGACACAAAGGGAGAATTTTTGTATAAAAAGTAAGCTAATGAACCATGAAGACATAATCACAGATCTTTGTGAGCTTAACATCAGAACCTTGAAATATATCAAGCAAAATTTGAAAGAATTACAGAGAATTACTTAAAACTTCATAACCATTCCCTGAGATTATAATCCTGCAGAATCAGAGCAGAAGAGAAATGATTGACATACACTCTATAGTAATATGATTGGTAAGCTGGAGGTCATAGGTACTCATAGATATTTGCAGGACTAAAACAGAGCATATATTGCACAAAAACCATGAAAATATTAAAAAAATTATGTTTCAAGCTTAGATGTGATTAACTATTTTCTAGAACTATATCCAGTACTAAAAGAGATCACCATTATTAAAAAATATAAACCTCAGTGGTGTATTAGACAAACAAAATTTCAATCAAGTCAAAGTATGGATAATCCCTGACTTACGATGGATCAACTTGGGTTCTTTGGAGTTTGCAATGGTGTGAAAGTGATATGTGCAGGAAATCATACTTGCCATTTTGAATTTTGATCTTTTCCTGGATTAATAATATACAATATGTATGATTTTGTGTGTATGTGTGGGATGCAGGGCAGCGGTATCAGCAGGCTGTGACTCCCGGACAGCCACATGATCACAAGGGTAAACAACCAATACCTGTATTATGGGTAGTTTTTAGATGCAGCTATTCAATAAATTACATGAGATACTCAACATTTTATTGTAGTTTTTATGTTAGATGATCTTTTCCAACTGTTCTTTGTTCTAAGCGTATTTAGGATAGACTGGGCTAAGCTATGATATTTCATAGTTTAGGTGTTTTAAATGCATTTTAATTTACAGTGGATTTGTCAGGACACACCCATGTTGTAAGTTGAAGACCTTGTGTATTAGCAATTTATAGATTATATTTTCTAAGCACTTTATGTTGAAATTACATATGAATAACTATTAGTTAAAATATTTCCATACCTTTGAAACTATATAAAAGATCTTTTCAATAATGCATGATGTAAAGAGAAAATAATAAGAGAAACTATGTGATCTTTGTATCATTTAGAATAAAACTATTATTTTAAATTTATTTCTTATAAGGCAAGATGCTAAGCTAATCAGTCAACTCATGAAATTGGATAAGTTGAAAATATTCCTAATGAAAGAAGAAAATACAATATAAAAATTCAAAATTAATGAACTTGAAAACAAACCAAAAATGAAAAAAAACAAATGTGATCAAAGCTAAAAGACTCTTTTTTCTTGTAAATAATGAAAGACACAATCCTAACAAAACACCAAGGGAAAAAAAAAGACACAAATAATAATAAGAACAAAAAGGGTTGCATAGGAATTTACTAAAAAGCGAACAGTTATGAATAGTTTTATATATGCAAAAAATTTAAGTGAAATCCACAATTTTTGAAAGATGTAAATAATTAAAATTGGTATGGTGATAGAAGAAAATCTGAGTGGATGAAACAATATATAAGATAAAATCTATAGGCAAAATTTTGTCTGTAGAAATGCTACCAAGTACAGATGTTGTTATGGGTAAGTTTTAATAAAATTTGAGAAATAGAATATCTATATCATACGCAATTTGTTTTCTAGACTGTAAAAGAAAGGAAAGCTACAAAACCAATTTACCAGACTAGTATGACCTCGATACCCAAGCCAGACAAACAAAATATTATCTAGTTTCATTTAACAAAAATCCTAAGTAAAACTGTTACATGAATCCAACTATATGTTGACACATACACATATTCATGCAAGCACATGTAGACCTAATAGAACACATCTGAGGACTACATAGATAATTCCTTATTATAAACAAAATATTAATATAATTCATCACATTAAAAAGCAGGGAGAAAATCATATGCTCATATCTGTATATATAAAATCAAGACTTTGAAAAATTCAATTATTACTCATTGTAAAAACTCTTAACAAAGTAGAACTATAATGGAAGTTCTGTAATATTATGAATGGTGGCAACTAATAATCTATAATAGAAGCCACCTTTCTTGGTGATACCTAACAACCATTTCCACCAACTCAGGCTCACCCTTTCCTGAAGACAGCCTGCTATTCGAAAGGTCTGCGGTGGTACCTCATTACTGTCTTAATTTGTATTTCCTTGATGACATGGAATGTAGAGCATCTTTTCAGATGCTGAATTGCTATTGGTATGTTTTCTTTAGCAAGCTGTCTGCTAAGGTCTTTGGCAAGTTTTAAACTATGTCATTTTCTTCTTGTTGAGTTTTAACCATTTATCAAGTTAGTCGTTTGAAAATATCTTCTCCAACTCTCTAGATTGTCTTTTCATTCATTGATTGATGCTGTCTTTTGAAGAGCATACAATTTTAATTGTAATAATAACAAGTTTATTAATTGTTTTCATGAATCATGCCTTGGTTTTGTACCTAAAAGTCATCACCATACTGAATGTTATCTAGCTTTGCTCCAACTTATATTCCAGCAGTTTACCATTTGATGCTTTATATTTTGCTCCAGAATCCATATCGTGTTGACTTTTGTGAACAATGTAAAGTGTATGTCTAGATTCTTTTTTTTTGCATGTAAATGTCCAGTTGTTTAGCACCATTTATTGAAAAGACTATGTTTTCTCTATTCTCTTTGCCTTTGCTACTTTTTGAGTTATTTACATATGGTTCTATTTCTAAGCTTTCTATCTGATTCCACTGTCATTAAATAGGGAAATGCAAATGAGGGAACAACATGTGGTCTGCCGTTACTGGGTGAAGCAGTTTTAGATGTTATTCATATCCAGTTGGTTGATGGTATTGAGTTCAAATAAGTTACTATTGATTTTCTGCCTGCTTGAGCTGCCCATTTCTGATGTGGGATGTGGAAGTCTTTGACTATCCTAGTGGTATTTCTTCCAGTTCTATCAATGTATGCATCACAATTTTGGTATTCTGTTGTTAGGCTCATGCATGTTAAGGATGGTTATGTTGTCTCACATTATTGATGCTTTTGTTATTATGCGAAGCCCTGCTTTGTTCTTGATAATTCTTCAGACTTGATGTCTACTCTGTCTGAAATTAAGACACCTACCCCTGCTTCCTTGTTTGTCTCCATCTACTTCCTTTTCATTTATCTGTATCTTTATACTTAAAGTGGACTTTCTAGATAGCATATAATTAAGCCTTGTCTCTTGATCTGCTCTGGCAGTCTTTTTTAATTGTTGTATTTAGGCCATTGTTATTTAAAATGGTTATTCATATGTTTGAATTAATATCTGCTATATTTGCAACTGTTTTCTATTTCTTGCCCATTTTATTTGTTCTGATTCTGTTTTTCACTAGTTTTCTCTCTTTAGTGATATCAGTTGAGCATTTCATAATGTAATTTCTTCTCCTTGCTTAGCATATTAGCTATTCTTTGTTTTCTTTTTTATGTTTTTACTGGTTGTCCCAAAGTTCACAACATAGACTTTGAATTAACAAAATGAACACTTTGAAATAACACTATACTACTTCACAGGTTGTGTGAATACCTCACGATAACAAAACAGCACACATTCCTTCACCAATTTCCTGTACCATTGCTGTATTGTTCACATATTTATGATTTATAAACATATATAAATATACATACATCATTGATTAAATGTTTTGAAAAACCTGTCAGGGACAACAATTAAGAAAATTAAAATTTTAATTTTATTTCTTCTCTGATTTTTTTTTTCTTTGCCATTATCAATTTCTTTCTCCCTAAAGAAGCTTTTCAAAAATTACTTGTAAGTTGGGCCTACTGGCAACAAATTTTCTCCATTTGTTGTCTTTAAGTCTTAATTCCTCTTTTGGTGTTAAATTTCATAGAATGTAGAATTCTGAGTTGCTATCTCCTTTCTCTCAACACTTTAAATATTTCCCTTCACCTTCTTCTTGCCTGTGTGATTTCTGAAGGGATCTCAGATGTAATTCTCAATTTTGTTCCTCTACAGGTAAAATTTTTTGCTATAGCTTATCTCAGATTTTTTTCCTTCATATTTGATATTCTGCAGTTTGGAAATCAAATGCCAAGTACAGTTTTTTTTTGTACCTACCCTGTTTGTTGTTCTTTGTGTCTCCTGGATTTGTAATTTAAAGAAATTCTTAGTCATTACCATATATGTATTTTCTGTTTGTTTGTTATTATTGTTCCTTGTTTCTTTCTCCTTTTAGTTGTCCCTTTATGTGCATGTTATGCCTTCTCTAGTTGTCTTATGATAAGTCCTTGGATATTCATTTTTTCTTCAGTCATTGTTTTTACTTTTTAGCTTTTGAAGTTTCTATTGATAAGTCCTCAAACTCAGTGATTTTTCCTTCAACCATGTACAGGCTACTAAGTCTATTGAGGCATTCTTCATTTTTTTTTGTTAAAATATTTTTATTGCAAACATTCGGTTTTGACCGTTTCTTGGGATTTTCCTCTCTCTGTCCATATTGCCAACTTGTTTTTACATGCAGTCTACTTTACCCATTAGATCCCTTAGTATATTGATCATAGTTGCTTTAAATTCCCAGCCTGACAATTCCAGCATCTGGAACTGATGCTTGCTCTGTTTCTTTGAATCGGTTGTGTTGTCTTTAGATAGTCGTTACCATTTTTTTCTTGATAGCCAGACTTGATGTATCAGGTAAGAATATCTTCCCAAATGGGCCTTTGGCAATGTGGCGCTAAGGTGTAGGGAAAGGAGAATGGTACTGTATAGTCCTCAGGTTAGTTCTCAGTCTACCAAAGAGCCTATGTCTCAAAATGTGAACTTCACACACAGATGTGTCTAAGGTTATTTTTTTCCTCCCTCCTCAAGTGGGACAAGTCGGCTAGAGGGGGCTGGAACTGGATATTTCCTGCCTTCTAGGCCAGGTAAGCACGGATAAAACCTCGGCAGATTAGGGCTTCGTAAAACAGTTCTTCGCGTTCAGAAGAGCGGACTACTGTGGTATATTCAGAATGGTGCCTTCCCCCCTTCGTCTGTCAGAGCATAGAGGATCTTCATAGAGGATCTTCTCCCGCATATTTACTGTAACAAAACAAAACAAAACAAAACAAAACAAAATGAGCCTAGTTCCTGGAGGTTAATCCTTTTCTTTTATCAGTACGTGTTTGCTATGTATAATGATTACATGCATCATGGGCAATTAGTACTTGTACATAATGTATCTAAATGCTTTATTTCCCCAGTCCCCTTTCCTTCCTTCAACTCTTCTTCCCCTCCTGATTTACAAAAGCCGTGTTTCCATTTTTTTCCCTTCAATTCTCTCTTTCTTTTTTAGGTTCCTTTTTCCTTCTCTCCTTTCCCCGACTTGTTCCCTTCCCATTTTCTTTACTGGAGTTTAATCTTACAATATTTTGACTACTTCCCCGTGACTGGGTTTCCCGGAGTTTTTAATTTTTTTTAACAACAGTTCAGGTTTTCCTACTCTGGCACTGGTTCCCATGGTGGTCCCATCTTATGAGTCTCTGCTCAGGTGAGCCGGAGCTTTCTCTATTTGTCTGTTTATCTCTTCACTCTTGAAAGCAGTGTTTGGCCCTGTGTCTTCCCCTCTCTTATGGCTTTGAGAAGGGTTATTGATTTTATACTGTTCAGTTTTTTACTTGTTAGGGCAGAGTGGTGATCTCTAAGCTTCTAAAATTTGTAGAACTCCTCATGGGTGTTATTTTAAATGCCATGTGCTAATCTATGACCACAGTGATGGGAAAAAAATATAGACAACATGACATTGTTAATGTGAGAAAAGTTTGTAAGTAGTCACTTTGTAAATGGAATCTCACTTCAAGAGAGATTGTAATAAACTCTGTCTTACTAAGTAAAAACTATGACTATGTAATGTCATTATAATAAATATATCAGTATAGCTCAGTTTTGCATACAATTCTATAAACCAGATATAAAAAGAAAGTTTTAGAAAAGCTTTTTTTTTTTTTTTTTTAAAAAAAAAAAAAGCTTTGTTGGTTTGCATAAGATATCTGTGACAATTTCTCTAAGGATTACTTTGGAGTGCCTATACCACAGAATACCACTGATGTATTTAATATGATGCCTATTAAAAATTTAAATTTGTTCACAAAGTTTTGGAATAGGTCTGCAGAGTTTTATTAGCCAATGTAGGCCACCTAATTCTAAAATTTCCTGTTTGTTTGATTTAAACAAGTTTTGAAAATTTGTTGCTTATTAACACAATTACGACAAAAATAAATTATGGAGGAAGAACAGAAGAAATCCAGTACTGAATTCTGAGTGTGGTGGCACTATACTTGAAATTATTGTTTCAAATAAAGTTTGAATATCACTGCTTTCATTTTATGTAAAGAATACTTTTCTACTTGCACTGTGAAACTATATTGTTATTGGATTATATTAAAAAGCTTACTCTTTTGATAGATGTACAAATAAAGATTGGTTATTTGCCCACATAGTTCAGTGACAATTTCAAGAGGTAGTTAAATCAACTTGGCTGAAGCAAATGCTTGTGTCACTAATCATTATGTGTGTGGACTCTTTGAATTGTGCTGGGCTTCCCTGGGGAGTAATTGGCAGAGTTGTTTGTTGGTCTGTAGGGTAACCTGTACTTTCTGACTTTTCTCCGTTTCCTGTACCTCTGAAGGAAATATGATCAGACGTGCTTGGAAACTCTGGCTGCTGACTATGACCTTGCGTAATGTCAGCTTGCTGGGCTTTCTTTGAAGAGGTGGTCTGACTTTCAGCAAATCCTCTGACTTAAAAAATGAAGGCTAATTAGGCACTAAGAAAGTCCTGTTCTTTTGAGACTGAAAGCATTCCATTTTATTTATTGTTCACAAATAGTTCAAAAGAGTCAATAGCTTTAAAAAAGGAGGTCTCGTTGCAAGTAAGTAAGGATTTGTATTTATTTGGGTTATTATTAGAAGAGATAAGTTTATTTTCTCAGTATGTATTCAAATTTTAGGACTGCTACCTTAACGTCAATTATTTTCATGGTTAACACAACAGTTTGTTCTATAATTTGACTAAAATGTGAATTAGTTACTGGTAGAATTAATCTTTGATTACAGTGTTATAGTGTTTATGTAAAATTGTGTTTTGCTTGGCATACTATAGCATTACTTAGAAAATTTAACTAAAATTCTCTGCATAAATTCTCTGCATGATGGAGGGAGTTTTTCAGAAACTATAATGTAAATCAAATATGTGACACCAGTTTTTTAATGTTAGCAGTGCCTTCCACTTTGTTTTTCTTCCAAAGAACTTGACAGATACCACAGGAAGCATCTTATTAAAATGTCCGTATGAGAACTTCCAAAGGAAGAAGATTGTTTACCCATTTTAGAGAAACAGAATTTGGAAAGTTTCTGTTATATAAAATATATATTTTAGTTATTTTTTAGTCTACTGCTGGAACAGAAATTTGTACACTTGTAAATTTTAGGCTATTTCTTTGTGAGATGACCTAATGAAATGTGATCAAAGAGTCCCACGTGACTGGTCAGCCTACCCTTGCACAGCTCTGTTTATGTCACTTTAAACTGGTGTCTAGCTCTTCATGGCTGATGACTCTGATATTTCTGTTTTAATCCTCTTGTCTGGTGTGGATGAGCATGCAGTTTCTGTTGTCTTTCTTAGCCTGTTCCCTTGCTCAGTGATGCACTCTCGTTCTAACACTCATGGTGGCCTTCCATCCTTCAGGCACACCAGAAACCCAGAGACTAGGGGGGCCTAGGACAGTCCCTTTCTTCTTTATTTACTTTGTTTTTCAACATCCTGTAAAAGTTTTATTGATTCCACTTTTTTCATCTTTCCTTTGAGTAGAAATGTCGAAGCTCTCTACCATCCCCATGGACTTCTTTGCCCTACAATGGACTGAGGCTGAAATAAGGGTCGCTTGGAGAACTAGACTTAAAGTTTCAGGGACAAAAATGAGATGTCTTGTGCTTATGAAAAGGCATGATCATGATACAAGCTGATGACGGGTTACGTCATAGTGGCATCTTAGACTATGGAATTTTCTGTAGAACATCAGAGTGCTACACATGTTACCAAAGAAGGTAGGGGTGACTACAGCCCATAGCCAAAAGAGTCAAAGTGTTTGTTGGTCAAGCACACACAGAGAATCCCCCAGAAAGCAGGGATGGAGGAGTGTTCAAGGGACACAGTTCAGTTGACACAAAAGTGTCTACTTAGCACAAGTTAGAGGCATTTCTGGACTACTTAGCTAGCTTTTAACCTATATCAGAACATGAGACTTGGCCTTACCTTCCATAAACAATATATTGCCACTCTCGTTAGGCAAGAAGCTTTGTTCTTTACGACTGTTTTCAAGTTCACTGTTTTCAAGTTCTTATAGTTCTGTTTTATCTGATTCAACCTTCAGTATGTTGTTTCTACTCTGCATAGGACAACAGGTTCAGATTCTGAAGGACGAAAAAGCCTTTGAGGTGGCTTGTTTTAGGACAGAGTAGTTAAAGGCAATTTGATTTTTAATCCTGTGAGAATTAGCTCCTGGCTCTACTATATCCGTATCTGTATATCTGTATATGTGTCTATCTGTCTATCTATCTATCTGTCTGTCTATATCTGTGGAGACTCTTTCTTGGTTTGTGGCTTCAAGCTGAATAATGAAAGGACCTGGGATTGGATTTGGCATGTGGTCACACAGAACACTGAGAGAGAAAGGAAGAGTGCCACTACATTTGCAGGTGGTTTGCATAAATTTGCATTGCTTATATCACATTAATGTAAATTTTTTGAGATATACCATATGTTTTATAGTCTCCTCTCTCCTGTCTCAATCATTAAGAGTCAATCATTAAGTCAATCATTAAGAGTCAATCATTAAGAGTCAATCATTAAGTGATATACTAGTGATATACTAGTTTGATTAAGATAAGAAGTAAGCTAGAGCTGCCATAGAAACTACTTCAGACTGGCAGCTTGCACGACAGAGATTTATTTTCTCACAGCTCTGAAGTATAAAAATCAAAAACCAAAGTGTAAGCATGTTTGGTTTCTCCAAAAGCCTCTTTCCTTGACTCAGAACTGCCTTCTCCTTATGACCTTGTGTGGCTTTTTCACTGCATTTGCATCCCTGTTGTCTCTCTTCTTACGAGACACCAGTCAGACTGGGTGAGGGCCTCCCTCTTGCTGCCTAATTTAATCAAAATCACTTTCTTGAAGGACCTATCTCCAAATGCAGTCACTTCGGGGATTAAGGCCTCAGCAATTTTGGGGGGCTGGCACAGTTCAGTCTATGTAACGACTTCTCTCGTTTCTTCACTTTACACTCATATTAACCTGTTTCTGTGGAGCTTGGAAAGTGCTTCCTGAGTCCGCACCTGAACCCTGTTTCCTGAGTTTTGCCATCTAATATCCACAAAAAATATCCTTCTAGCTCCTGGTGGTGACAACCAGAACTAGACACAAATTCTGCATGATATCTTGATCAGTCTGGAAGGGAAGTCTGAGTCTCTGATCAGAAACGATTCTAGCCATACTGTATAATGGAATACTGCCACCCATGAAGTTTGAAGGCCTTGTAAAATAACTAGTTGGAATTTTAATACCTATTCCTGCGTAACACATTTTGATAGTCCAAGTGGAGTTTTTGCTTTTGAAGGTTGTGTAATAACAGAAGAGCTTATATATGACCTTCGGGCTGGAAAGACTATTACCAAGAATATATGTTTTAGAAAATGCTTTTATTATATCTTACCACTAAAAGACATCACTTACAGATTTTGTAGAAATCTCTATAATGTAATCAATAGTCTACTTGAAAATCGTGATGTCATATTTCAAATGTGCTGAAATCTGAGATGGTGCGAGAACACTGTATAGAAGAACAAGCTGATTGGTCTGAATAAGCATTATTTGTTCTGCTTTATTAGGATTGCCCTAAGTAGATAAAGCCAAAATATGGAGAGTAAATAGTATTCAGTGTTTCCATTTATAAACATATGGTAGATATAACTACATAAAGAGAAGATCCAGAGTGATGTTAAAGGTTGGCTTTATGATGGAATGTGTTTGTTTAAATTAAAAATGAATTGCAAGAATGGAAGAAATAGAATATAGAACAACTTTTAAAATTCTGTCCCAGAAATGAGAAATAAATATATCTCATGGGTATCAAACATTTCTTTTAAGTGTTTTTGTGAGAACTACCCACCATGATGTTTGTTGCTTATCATTTTTATGGCATGGTTGTGGTTAATCCTAGGGGAAATTTGACTGCTTTATATATTGCAAGACCATACTAACTTATTAAGTTTTATGAATTTACTATTATAATTGCATCAAAATATTAATGGTCATTTTTATAAATGATGTCAACTTTATCACTCTCATTTTAAAAGAGAAAAGAAAAGATACTATTTAGTAACAGTTCATGTTCTGCAGTATCTATGTCATTATTTTTTAAATTCTCTATATTTTCTCAAAGATTGTGGCCTGGAATTTTAAATAATTAAAATAAATCCATGTACAATCTTTGACCTCATAGGTGACATGCAAAACATTTAGCTCCCGGGAAAGGAGAGACAATACTCCCTCAAGATGGGGCACAGAACAGCTAGACTGGAAGCCAGCCATAAAAAGCCACTGGCTAAACAGGCTCACGGGCAGAATACCAGCAAGGCAAGTATTACCTCTCATTTTATTCCACTATTCTATTCTCTTCCAAGCAAATGAAAAAGAAATTAAGATCAGATTCTGCTTTCAGATGCCTTTTGATACAAGTCAGGGTCAGGGAAAAGCTTGTGGATTTCAGTAAAAATTGCCTCTGTCCCTCACATAACAGAGGGTTGAATCTGGCATTGGGAGGCCTGACTCCCCATTGATGCTTTATCAGCAGCTGTCTGCTACCAATCTTGATGAATATTTGATGTAGCAATATTCATAAACAAGGCACCCTTCCAACATGCATAATACTTCGTATTTCACAAATTCCACAAATAAATTAAATAAGAAAACTTAAAAGAGATTAAAGTTCTGGGCAGCAAAGCAGTTTATATTAGAAGCAGAGAATATTGTAAAATTCTGTTCCAGTTCTTAATAATGAGAACACACACACACACTCACACTCTCACACACACACAACACACACACACACGACTCTGTTTCCTGTACTCTTAAATTCTGCGTGTCACATGTATTCTAGCATCTGATTAAGGAAGATACTTATATACCTCCAAGTAGTCAATAAACAAGTGAAAAGAAATCTTAAAATAAACAAAAACTTTTGTAATTGTGATATTGCCATGGGGTATTAGTTTTCTATTTCTTCCATAACAATTTGCCACAAATCCAGTGGTATAAAACATCACCCACTTACTACTTCACAGCTCTGTAGAAGTCCAGATGGCCTTTCTGCTTCAAGTCTTGTAAGGAAGAATTTGCTGCCATGTTCATTCTGGAGGCTCCAGAGAAGAATTGGTTCCTGTTTTCATTGCTAGCTGTCAGCTGTCAGCTTCTAGGTGCTTCCTGTGTTTCTTGGCTTGTGACCCCCTTTGAATTTAAAGGTGGCAATAGAAATTTAAGTTTTCCTGGCTCATCTCTTTCCTCTTCTGTTTCATCTCTTAGACTTCAGATAGGAAAGCCTTCTCAGTTGGTGCTCAGAAAGTGAAAAAAGAACTCATAAAGAGATTGACAGATTTTACGTTCTTGGAAAATTTGACTTGGAAAACAATACTTATCTGACACCTATATGGGCGGTTGCACATACTTTCATAAAATGAATAGGTAAATTCTCTCTCTTCTTTTATTCCTTGGTTAAGGTTGTGCGGCATTAGTGTTCTTGTTCAAATGTTTGATAGAATTCTTAAGTGAAACAAAAATTTTTATAATGACTTGAGTTCCAATTTTAATAACTTGCTCATGTTGATTTTTGCATAATTTTAGTTTTAAAATATTTTATATCAAAATATTATCTGTTTTGGTTACTGAATTTTTTGGTGTTCCTCTGACCATAGTTATTGGCCTTTTGCTAAAAACAGTTTCCTTGATCTATTACTAGGTTAAATAGATGAACTGGTCTTCTTTTTGAAGGTCACCTCAACTCCTTCAACATTCTAATTTGCCTTCTGACTTCCAAAGACAGGGGGAGAAGACACACTGCTTCCCAGTCTTGTTTGAACTTGGGACCTTCCATCATGGGGTATCTGTGAGGCTCAGACACATTGATCTTTCAGAGTCAGGGGAAAGCTTTTGTTGATTTCAGTAAAAATTGCCTCTGTCCGCTCATAACAGAGGGTTAATCTTTCAAACTAATTGTCCTTTTTAAAGAAAAAAAATGATTTGAAAAACACCAAAGAAGCATAAAGCTAAAGAGTAACAGACTTTGGAAATGTAAACATGACACAGATTTTTTTAATGATAGTGTGAAATATAGTCATTTATTATTTTCTCAATATATATAAGTATGAATAACTGAGGAGAGATTCCAAAAACCTGGAACCCTTGTCTGCGTCACCTCAATTATTTACACATCATGAACACAATTCCAAATCCTCCTAAATTCCAATCCACAAATTATTTTGATATCCACAGAAGAAAGAGACTCTTGTGGTCAAATATAAACTGAGCTATACATTTGAAAAACAATTCAAGTTTATAAGATAGCATTAATGACCAGAAGTAAAGTATGTATCTGAAAGGATGTTCTTTGGAGACCAAGGGGAATCAAAGGAAACAAAACAATGTGGACATCTGAAAGGATGTTCAGATAGCCATCTGAAACAAGAGGATTTCTGTCTGGGTTAAAAAGAAAGACGAGAGCCATGCACTGAGGCTTATGGGAGTTTTAACTTTTTTAATATGTGGCGTGAAGTTGTCTTGATTATAGAGGGACTGAACCCTCTATCCACTCAGTGGACAGACCAGTCATTAAGCTGTGCTTATGCTTTTAGGGGCCCTTAGGAGAAGAGTCAAAGTGATAAACTGGGAAGGAGAAAGGGAGGCAACAGGAAATTACTATCGGACGTAAGCAAAAGACATGGATTCCACAATAAGAATTACTGCTGATTTCCCCGGCCATAACTGTTGTCCAGGGGTTAGACTCTGTGTCTTCTATCTTCCTACATCTTTGAGACTTCATTTTGGTTTTCAGTCTTGGTTGCTAACAATTAGTCTTTTTTTTTTTCCTTTTGGTGCGTGGCAAATTTTGTTTTCTTATAGGACAAGCCTTGGAACATAGCAAAAGTGTTCGTGTTGTAACTAAAAATGGGAATAACCCATTTCTTGGCTCAAATTAATGAAATCAATTTGTAGCTGATTGAAAGACCAGAACTTCTCAACTGGGCTTTTTTCTCTGGGCTACAAGAAAAGCAATCGATACAGTACCCATAAGAAGTGTCTCTATTGTTAAATTCAGGAACAAATCTAGTAATTTTAAATTCCATGTGAAGCCTTTTCAGTACAATGTCTGCATTAGGAAAGGAAGAAATAAGGTACATAGGTACTAGTCTAGGTGTTGCCAAAGTTCATTAAGATTTAGTCTGGTGAAAGTTAAATAGATAATTACAGATCTGTCATTGAATCATAGAAGAGCCTAATGGCTGGTTTGGTATAGAGTTAATACGTGGAAGTTGAAGAAGAGATTGATGATCGCATGTTAGCGGATAAGTATGATCAAATAGAAAAAGCTCATGATTGTATTAACACTTGTAGCACTTGTATTAGTTTTTTGTTTCTTTCATAACTCACCACAAATTCAGTGGCTTAAAAAATCACCCTTGTGATCTCATAGCTTTGTAAAAGTCCAGTAGGTTCAGGTGGTTTCTCTGCTTCAAGTCTTGTAAAAGTAAACGAGAAATCCAGGCTGTGCTCCTTCTAGAGGGACCAAAGAAGAGTATGTTCCCTTTTTGCTACTGGCTGTCAGCTGATGGCTATTTGCACCTTCCAGAAGCTGCCTGCGTTCCTTGTCTTGTGAGCCCCTCATCTTCCTAGGTGGCACGAAAACTCAAGTTCTCCTAACTCATCTCCATCTTCTTTTGTTAATTCTTTGACTTCAGATGGGAAAGGCACTCTCAGATGTCCTTATAAAAAATCATCTCATAAAAATATTGATCAGCTACACTTTGTTAGAAAATCTGAGTAATCATCAGACGTGTATGTAGGGAGTTGTGTATAATTAAATCTTTACTAATGATCAAAAAAATTCCAGAAGTAATTTCTAAATATTCTGGAAAATCCTGTAAAATTTTAGAGTGTTGGCAATGGGAACAAGGTACAGTCCCTCAAATAAGAAAAATCTGCACTCCAAATGTCCTGTGCCTTTGAAGCTGTTCTGCAATGACAGCCATAGACTATAAGCTTTCTAGCTCCAGTCTCTTTCTTAAATCAATATTTATACCATTACAGCATTTTTTTCTTTTCTGAAATCAAACCTAATCCTTTGTCTCTTTTTATACAATTCTAAAATAATATGTTTCTATTGTTGGGGACCTTGGTTTTTGGTAATTTGATATAGCATCAATAGAAAGTTAATAGAGGGTTTTTCATAGAGTTTATATGTTTATATTTACTGCATTTTATTGAGTTCAGGATGAATTAACCACTTTCATATTGAATAGCCATGAAAATGGATAAAGCCATGCAGTTTCTGCAATCCAAGGAGCACTCAAAGTGTGTCATTGCCTTTGCATCAAGACTTGCAGAGTAGCTGTCAGTGGCTTGAAAGAGAATCCCGAAGGCAACATTGTGCTACATTTATAAGCAATGCTTCACGATCGGTGCTCTTGATGTGACAGAGGAATTATTGTGACAAAAATAAAGTTATTGATAACTCGGAGTAGATGCATGATTTTGAGAATTAAGCTTAAATGCGAATTATAGGAGAAAGTTTAGCCAGATTACTTCACTTGTATTTTTAATATATACACTATAGTGATATGTGATAAAATATGTGGATAAATAAGTCTAAATGAACTTTTTACAAGTATTAATTCTAAGTGATAAGAAATTGTGTTTAACTGGCAGTGTTAGTTCTTATAAACTGGTGCTATTTGCAAATTAGTAGTATTGATAGAAGTAATCCCCTTGCTATGGGTTGAACTGTGTTCTCTATTCCCCTGCTACCTAATTTATATGTTGAACTTCTAATCCCTAGAACCTTAGAATATAATTTATTTGAAAATAGGTTTGTTGCATATATAATTAAAGATGAGATCATGGTGTGTCTCTCATCCAGTATGTGCAATATCTTTATAAGAAGAGAAAATGTGGACACTGGCACATGTTTATGCATGGAGAATATCATGTGATTGATGTTGCTAGGAGGCAAAACACCCAGAGCTAGAAGAAAGGCCCCAAACGCTCCTTCCTTAGTGCCTTCAGAAGGAGTGTGGCTTTATTTGTATTTTTAATATATCCAGAAATAAATTTCTGTTGTTTTCAGTCACCCAGTTTGTGCTCGTTTTGTGGAAGACTTAGCTAACTAATATATGTAAAAGCAGATGCTATTCTAGACATGAAATCATCTGAGAATAATAACTAATTTCAAGGCATAATTTGAAGAGTGTGGCTCAATGTTTCCAAGAGGCTGGATCATCTGCCTTCAGGAGAAAGACCTTGAGGTGCTTGTGTCTTTGTTTCTTCGCATGAAAACAAATAGAACCACAATCAGATCCCAGACGTTTATGCCCTTGAGTTAACATTGCTGATTAAGTGCCTCTGTTACACGTATAGAGAATTCATAACACAGCTATTAAGTACCACATAAATTGATTGTGACATGACTTGTGCTTTCTTTCCAGTACGTATACTTTACAATATTTTTTGCCACTAGAAGGGGTTATATGATAAAATATTTACTTTCTGTCTCATAGAGCAGGCTACCATCTTATCTACTTCAAGTGGCCACAGTGACCCCCACTGTGAAGGACTGAAGATAGGAGCTAAATACGATATTCTTATATGTCACTGTGAGGAAAATGTACCTAAGTGCTTTGCAGGATATTATTCAACAACAAAGCCACAATTTCTGTGGGGAAAATGTTAATTTCACTTGACCCAACATGCTATTGGGTTTTCTTTTACAATGGCTCCTATACATCCTCTTCTTCTCTAGACTTAGACTGATTTCCATGCCCTGGATTTCACATTTGGCTTTTCTAATTTATTCTGAAAATCAGTGCCAAGGACAGCGTCCAGTTTCATGATGTCTTAATCTTGTGTGTGCTATTATAATTTTTAACAAATTGTTTGTATGAATGAATAGGTTTCACTGTACATGCATTTACCATGTTTTGATGATTCTTTCTTTTGCTCAATATTGGCTAAACTCTTCTTTCTAGAATTTGTTTTTGTTTTTAATAGGATCCCATTCAATCGAATCAGTCTATTTCTCACCGAAGCTCCCTACGGATTTCCGAATGCCAGCTGATGCTCAGGTTTACTGCTGCCTCAATACCTGTTCTCATGTTATTTTGCTGGTCCCAGAATGACCGTCCTTTTCTACTCAGTATTTAAGTTGTGTCTAATGGTTCACAAAGTTCTATGCAACCTGATTGCTGCTGCCTCTGTGCTTCGGTCTCCTCTTACTCTCCCTTCCTCCTACTTTGCTCCAACCTCACCACCCTGCTTACTATTCTTTCAGCTCAGAAACAGTGTGTTCCCACTCACCATTTCTTCTACTCGCTCTTCCTTCAGATCATCTCAGGGCATAGCTAACTCGACAGCTCTTTCCTTTCTTTGCTCAGAGTAATTTCATCAATGTGGCCTAGTTTACTTGCTCTTTAACAAAATTCAACCCCCTTCCTCCTTAACTCCTCCTCTACCTTTAATTCTCCTTATACTGTCTACCATTTTCTTTTTCTATAGTACTGTAGGACTCTACAGTTCACTTAGTTATTATGTCTGTTTGTGACAGGTTTATCTTGCCTAAGAATACAAGCCACAGTATATTATGTAATTACATAAATACTCTAGGTTCTAATATATTCCAAATGCTGGAATCATTCTTAGAATATAGTAGGTGATCAGTAACTATTTGTTAGACTAAATCTGTTTTCAAATTTATAGTTTCATCCTCTCTTCCCCACCGTACATGTCCTGCCTTAAAAATGATCATGTTATGTGTTTTGTCTTGTTCCTTAAACATATACAAAATTTTCCTTATAAGAGTTTTATGTATTATACAACTCAGCATAATTTTTGTAACTAGTATGTGTCAACTAGGCGCTATGTGTGGTGATCTGAAATGACTTGGTCATGAATTCATTTAGGTGAAAAAGAAAGACTGCTGAGCATCACCATGTGCCTAGAATTGATAGGAGTATATTAGGTTTACTTTTTATTACTGTGCTATAAATCACTCTGTGGTGGACTGATATGGTCAGCTTGAGCAGGAACGCCCAGCTGGACCGAGTTGGAGTGGTTCTGGGTGTAGAGGATCCACCTGAAGATAGTTGCCAGTACAACATAAAGGAGAACAGGAGCCGCAGATGGGGGCTGGCTGTTTCCAAGGAGAAGCTCTGTGGTGGCTGGCTCTTCTGAAGGGGACTCATCTGTCCTCATCGTAGAAGGAGCTCAGGGCCCTGCTGCCCTCAAGGGTGGCTGCTGTTCGCTTCAGGGGAGCTCTGGTCTTCATGTCTTTTGCAAGCATTGTATCTTGGCTCCCGTATAGATTTCTTCAGCCCTTTAGTGCAGACACAGACGTACACCGGGCATTGCCGAGGGCTCCCGGCCCTTGACCGGATCTTTCTGGTCTCCAGGGATAGACGTTCTGTACTCTTCCTGCATCGGACTTGTGTGTGTGAATGTTGTAACTTGTAATTGTCCTGTATTAAATCTGCTCTCTTACAAACCACGGACTCTAGAAAAGTAACGAATACACACTCCAGTGCATGCTTATCTAAACCAGCAGATATTTACTATCCCGTAGCTTCTGTGGGTCAGGAATTCGAGCTGCTCGGATGAGTGGTTCTGGCTCAGCAGTTTGCATCGGTCTCAATCAGGGAGCAAGTGGGGAGTGAGCATCCCCTTGCAAGACGGCTCACTCAGTGACTGTTGGCCGGAGGCTTCAGTGGCCAGCAAAGGGCCGATGGGTGTCCTTTGGGCGCGGGAGCTCATGGCCTGCAGGGTGAGTGAGGCAAGGGTAAGAGAGGAAGCGGCGGTGCCTTTTAGAATCTAATTTCTGAGGTAAGGCTCTCCCACTCTCCTTTTATTCTATTTGTTAGAAGAGGGTTGGCAGATCTCGTTCACTCCCAGGAGAAAACACCTAGGTCCTGCCTCTGGACGGGGGAGTATCAAAACATGTGTGGACACATTTTAAAACTCCCCCGTGGGGCAAAATCCTTTCCGTTGTTCCATATTTCCATTGGAGCTGCGTTCCTCGTCTGTATCCACCTCATTCTCCTGGTCCCTCTTATCTGTCCCGGCGGTTGGTGACTTACCTGACGAGATTGGCACAAGGAACTGCAGAGTTTCTCGTCCCTTCTCTATCACCAGCCTGGTTGCAGAGAACACGGGTGCCTGCTTGCTCCTGGTCGAGGGAACCAGATACTTTCTATCCTTGCATCAGCTCGGGGCCGGTGCTGATTGTTTGGGTATTTAAGGGGGAGATATTAAAAAATGCACTTGACCCACAGGCTGAAGCCATATTCTCTGACATAATTTTTATGAACTAAAGAGGTGGTATTTGGGCCTCTGTCTGGTTGACTTCTTCGCTGACTTTGACAGGCAGGAAAAGGAGAATATCTATTTTTTACCTTATTGATCATCAATATGGGCTCTCAAGAACCTTGAACAGAAGAAAGACACACAGAGAATATAATGCAAGATAGAAGTATATAAAAAGGGGATGAGGTATAAATGAGGGTAGAGGTAACTTTTCTAGGAACAGTAAGGAAGGATTTTAAAGAGGAAGCAAATTTGAATACTAGAATGGTGACTAGGATTTTTTGATGCAGGGAAAAGGGTAAAGGCGGTCTATTGTAAAGGTGGAGAACATGATACACACACGCACGTGCACACACACACACACACACACACACACACACACAGGGCCAGGCATCTTCAAAAGAACATGGAAACATTTACTATGGCAGCAACTCTAGTATAAAATTTGCACGGGGCCCGGGAAGGGCAGGAAAGTTGGGTATGAAAAACTACGAAGCATTTTAAAATAAGAAGGACGATTTGTAAGTTTCTATTGTAGACGGAAGGCTCAGGTGATGGCGGCAAGCTGGTCTGAGAGATGACATGGAACGTTTATTGATGATGGTTTTTTAAAGTAGCAGCAGAGAGTGATGCTAGTGGTAGTGACATCCGAGGCATACATGATAAGCTGGTTATTTTATTCGTTTTAAAACTAATGAAAAGAGAAATAAGGTAAGAAAAACAATTGATAGAGAGTGCTTTTTTATTTTGTGAGAATTTTAATCTATGAACCTGGTTTTAAGACCATTAGAATTTGGCCAATAGACATAGAAGATACATAGTCAGATATTAGAAGAGACATAATTCTCTTGCTTCAAAAGATGTGATAAAACATAAATTAAAAAAAAAGAAAACCTCTAGGATGAAAATGATCCTTACAGTTGGGAAGAAGTTTCCTCAAGAGAAAGAAATGTATTGCTTGTCCAAATTTGCTTTTCAAATATGGTGGCTGTTAGTAGGAGAACTGAGAGTTAGACAGGAGAACTCTTCAGCTGACTAGGGAAATTAACATGATTCTAGACCTGCTTGGACATGACAAGGCTTCCATATCAAAACAGACCAGAAACAAGCTAGGAGAGAAGTCTCAAGCTTCTCAAATTACCTGGAGAATGGAGAACATAATGATATAATTTAAAAGTGAAGACCCCAGTGGGTCTGCTATAACCAGGTAAAACACACAGTTCAAAACAAATGAGAAAGAAATTAACTGCTAAAATCTCTGCTGGAATAAAAAAGGTGTTGGTCAAGGGAGGAAGGCATTTGGCAATTGAAGGTGGAAAGGAAATGGGAAAAGGAGAGGACAGGGAGAGGAAATTCAAATTTACACTGCAGCCTGTCTAGGTTTTATTGAGTAAAATTGGAAAACTGGGAAACTGGCTGTCATGTTGCCAAGTCAGAAAGTCATTTATGTACTTTATAGGATCCAGTGAATCCTTGCCAAAGTAATAGTGAATCTATTTTTTCTTTCTCTCTGGGACTATCAACTTTTTGGCCATCTTGACTTTTTAATCACCTTGTAATTCATAATATTGTAAAAGAGGCAGTGATGTTTCTGGATAGCAGTTTTATTACCATTTTTGGGACAATAATGTGACATTCATCCAAAGGCTCTATTCGAATAGCGCTTTTGTTGATTGTTGACTTTTGCTTTTTCATATATTTTTTCTTTTTTGTATGCAATTTCTCTAAAGTAGTAAATGTAATAAACTTGAATCTTTTCCCATTTGCAGAAATTGCTTATTCCTATAAAGTCTGTTCCTCAAAGTGAATGTTCTAATAACCTTTCAGGGCCCGGGACTATGTTAATATCAAACATTTCATCTGTTAATCAGTTAATTTTTCAGAAAAAAATCTTTCCTAATTGATTCCATTTGCTTCATCTAATATATCTAGAAAAAATGCACATATAAGACCTTATGCCTGTGTTTAAATTTATCTTGGAATTATTCCAGTAAACTATAATTATTCTTAGTTACATATTATATGAATATAACAATTTTATCCCATATCTCAGTGTTTCAGAGGAATGATACTTGCCAATGGATGACATATTGTTAGAATTTAATCATCAAAAGATTCTTTAAAGTAAGGTGCTGAGATAATTTTAGCAAATCTTTTTTATGATAACAAAACCAATTATGGGAGCTTTTTACGATGGCTCACAATACAACTTTTATTAATTTCTTTGATTAAATGACTTTGGGAATTGGTGAATATGGTATATGTGGAAACCTGTAAAATTTATTTGTGTATTAACAATCAATAAGCATTTCTATCAGAAAATTGCATAGGTCTTCTTCTTTTTTTTAATTTTTTTTTGGTGGTGCCAGGGATCGAACTCAGGGCCTTGTGCTTGCTAGGCAAGTGCTCTAATCACTGAGCTAAATCCCCAGCCCCAGGTCTTGTTTTAATGCAGCATTTTCAAACCAACTGGATGACTCATGACTTTTCTTATGGTATCTTCAGTAACATCTTGTAGGACCCCATTTGCAAAAAGCCAAGATCGTTTCATAATAATATAATTAAGGAGCTTGATAGGATCTTCAAGAGAGTCAAATTGTGAACATCACTTGTTTATGTCAGGACCTAGAATAATCCGTAGATCTTCCACCTACGAATTACTGACAACGGTAGCTATCAATTTGTACAAGGACATTAAGATTCTTTATTATTGAAGAGGCACTTTATAATTTATAAATCTCCTGATATGTGATGAAATAAAGTAATATTACCCTTTCCTTTTTCTGTTCTTTTCCATGTCTTAAATGATGTAACAATGTAGCTAAATGACAAACAAAATAAGAGTCTGGGTCTAAGTCCTGGTTCAGCTGAAGAAATTGATAGCATCCCATTCTTCTGTCTATACGCTGTGTTTCTGCAGATCCAAAAGACACAAGGGCTCCTAGACCGCCACCTCTCCTCTCCTTCATCCATCTGTGCACAAATATCTGAGAAGAACTTGAGATTTAGCTCCCAGGTTTCCAACGGGTCTCATCTATAAATGCTATGGACAGAGTTACACGATTATAATCATTTTTCAAATGCTTTTTCTGAGACATGAACTGGGGAGGCTCTTCCTGGGTCTTCTTTATCCCTTCTGTGAAACGTGGAGCTATCATCAGTGTGACCACTGATGCTTACCATGGATTCATCCTTTGAGAAGATCAGTTAATAGAGAGTCTAGATGCCACAGAGAGGTTGTTCACTTTTCTCATATGAACGTCTATTCTGTCAGACTCTAGCAGCCAAACTCATCTGGATGAAGCTCCAAACCAATTTTCACAGATCTCAGTTCAATTTCCTGTCAAGAAGCATTCAGAAGCCTCCCTTTCTAGACCTGTATTTTGAGCAAAGGGAAAGGGGCACTTTCTTTCTGGTAAGACGTGATTGTGAAAGCATGTTGAGCTGGAACAGCTACAGTCATTTTTCAGTTGTCAGAGGAGAGTCAGAATCTAAGGAAATGAGGATGGAGCTAAGATGATAGAAAGCAGATTTCAGAAATGGAAAGAGAAATTCGGTCCTGCTGACATTTTCTGATCAAATGGTAGTTGAAGCTAGTAACTGTCTAACTTCTTAATTATGTGAGCCAGTCAATACAGCTTTTTTTCCCATTTATGATATTTGAGTGGCTTCTGTACTATAAACAACCAAAATTACTAACTGAAACAGATTGCTTGTTCCACCACCATGTATATTGGTGTCTTGATACTGTCTTCAGCTTCTCTTAGACGGTTATCTGCAAGATGAAAGTGATAGATGATGTCTGAATGATTTTTATCTTCTTTCCATTAGCGATGTTTCATGCCCCTCCATGCTTGGTAGCAGACTTCTAGGTCTGGTATCAGAATGTCTTCCTTAAAAATGCTTTTCATATGCTAAGAGGTATGGAGGACTTTCTCCTTAGTGCTCACGTCAGCCTATTCATTGACCCTCAGTTTCAAGAATTTGGATTAATAAATTTCAGTTTGTATATCCTAAAATAATGATGGTTATCAATGAAAATGTGATTTTAGGATTGTTCAGGTGGATCCCAGGTCTGTGTGAAACTTGTAAAAATGAAGCCGAGAAAATGATTTCTTCTTACTAATGTTTGGTTTTTATTCTAATTTCCTAACTTCATTTGTTTCACTTAGAAGAAAATACATCCATGCCTCAACATCTACTCTGACAGAAGAAATTAAAAATACAATAGATTCTAGGGTACAGAAATGATTGCCCCTCAACTCTCTTCTTTCTTTTAATCCTTTGTTTTATAGCATTTAGATGACTGGCACGCCAGAAGGTATCAAAAATAGTATAAAACAAAAATATTTTCATGAAAACTTAAAGTGAGCGAAATGTACCTAAACTAAATAATGTAATTGTTACATTGTTATAAATAGTGGTTTTTCTTCTGAAGGAAGAAAGTAGTGAAGAAAATGTACAGTGTGCTATGCAAATGTAAAATGGGGGAAACTGACTTGGCAAGGAGGAAGCTGTGAGAAAATAATGCTCACTGAATTTGGATCCTCAGCGGGATGGAAATGTGAGGCGAAGGAGAGAGCACTGCCAGCGTGTGAGATAGGAAGGTGCACCGCGTGTCTGAAGGATTCAGAAAGACTGGTCCAGTGTTGCGAGAATACAGACAGTAAGAGACCAAAGCTGCAGACAGTCGGGGTGGCTGGTCCTGCAGAACTTGCCGCACAGTTCAGGTTTAGGGCTTTGTTCTAAGAGAGAAACTGTTACATCAAGAAACAGGAAGGGACATCATCAAATTGGAATTATCAAACACTGGAAAACTTAGTCTATAAATGAAGTGCATTTTCGATCACGCCGCAGAGATTACTCTGTGTAGTGAAACAAATGATTGAAGGGAGTGTTTGAAGATCAGTGAGAACATTCCAACAGTACTTTGGGCTACAGATAATGCAGGATTGAGCTCGGGAAGTGTGTGTGTGGTGGGGGGTGAGGTGGGAAGAAATCAAGCCGCACTGAAGAGGTGAAGGGAGAGGAAGGACATCTTGACGTTTTCTTTCTCATGGACCTTTGAGCCCTCAGAATCTAGCACATGCCCAAGTTCGGATAATGCATAAAATAATTGTTGAACTTATTTAAATATCTCAATGACTCATGTACTATTTGACTTAAGGCAAACTGATTCAATAGAGATAACTATTTAAATAAATATTGACATAGTCAACTCAATCACTCTCTCTCCCTTAGGAAATGTTAATACAGGCCTAGGAAAACACCGTGGTGAGTAATTATAGTGTATAAACACCAATGTGGCTTATTTACACCCAAGTCCCTACATTTGACTTTTAGCAATGTGGACAGTTGCTGGCTGTGGTTTTCAGTTAAGAACTCAAGAGTCCTTGCTTAGAGGGTGACTCCTCTGGAAACTATTTTAAATTCGTTTACTTTAAACATAAGGAACCATTTCCAGGAAATAACCGAGTCTTTTTGGCAGGAATTTTTATCACCAGAAACTCAGACATTTTACCAAATGTAACAAATAAGTAATATAAATAAAATATACTCAAAGGGATTTTTAATTTTAATTAAAGTCCACCCCCATCTTGAAACAAATCTTGTTAAAAATGTCTCCTCCCCTTAAGATGTTTGTATTTTAGGGTAATAGTCTCTAACAAGAGCCAGAAGTATCTCTGATCCAATGTAAATGTAGCATCCTAGACATAAAAAGTAAGACAAAAATGAGTGAATAATAATTTTTCCAGGTGAAAATTATCCAAAACATTTGAATGAATAAATGCATTACACTTATTTCTCTGAGAAATTAGTTGAAAAGAATTTTTTTCCCAATATTCATGGTATTTCTTTCCAATAAGGGACAATGTTTAACAGAAAGTTTCATCAAGTTGTTAGATTAATTCCCAAGGTATTCAGGACGTACGGTAGCATGTGAAACATGCAAATCTTGTAGAAAGGGTCAAGGAATTTCAAATCACCTTTGGTACAGAGAATTTATTTTCAGTCACTGGGGGGTCCTTTTTGGGGGGATACTGTGTGAAACTTAGTCATAAGACATTTTGATGTTTGTTGATTCCCAAATTCTTACAGAATGTACCTTCACTGTGGTAAAAAAGCTTCCCCAAGGCCGTCTGCTTGCACCGTGAGTACCCAACCCCTCCAAATAATGCCCGATCCACCTTTGAAAGCGTGGCGTTTCTGCTGTTGTAGGCGCTGCTTCTAGTTAGGAGGCATGCGACCTCCTCACATTTCGCATCCTAGCGGCCTGCGTTGTTCACTCTACGCCTTAGCTTCAGCCACAAGTGGCTAAAGGTAGGGTCACCAAGGCAACTCTTTTGGGTATTATACCGTGTAGGAGCTAATAGCAATCACTGCTAAATGTGGTTGCTTTCTCTTTATTCTTTTCGCTACCTCATAGTTCTCCATCTCCCACAGCCAGCAAGACTGAAGTTTCTTCTTCCAACATTTCCCCCCAGTGTATCTTTAGGATTTATGAATTCAGCAATTCTCAAGTGATGGCATTTTTAAAATTTAATGTAGTTTATTGTTAGACTATTTGGCAGATCCTAATTCAGTCTCCTCTCTCTTTTTCAAAGAAGAAACTTGCACACAAAGAATATAGAAGACTCCTCGGGGTCAAATTGATGTCAGGACAGGAACTGGAACACATTTTTATGTTCAACAAAAGTAAACTTTTACTCTCTACATATAGAAGAGGAAAGGGTCTTAAAGACATAGCACTAAGAAAAAGGAGAACAAACAGATTGATATTCATATCACTAGTTACATAAACTGAATTCGAAGCAGCGAAGTGGCAATACCCTTTATAAATTAGAACATTTGCCTATGGGATGAGGGAAGACAACGGGACTGAAACACAAGGAGAAGTGTACTAACTAACTAGAAACATGAGCGCCTGCATGGGTCGAACAAGACACTATGATGTAAAATTAATATAATTTTCTCAATGTTTCTTTCTTGAGTGGTCTTTTATTGCCAAGGCCAGAACCAACCTTCTATCATTTGTAACCAAAATAGTTCTACCAAATGCAACTTATGCCTGAAACTTTTATATAACTTTATTAAATTAATTGGTCATCTAAACTAAATGAAGAGTGTAAACTTGCCTGCATAGGAAAGGAAGAAGTGTATCAGCGAAGAGAGAGGCAGAAATATCTCAAGTATGAGAGGTCATCATTTATAGCAGAAAATCCTTGTTTTTGGTGTAGTCTTGATATGTGGACACAATAGCTAATTGCAGATAAGAGAAAGATGTCACTTAAAACTACGAGTCATGCAGGCAGATCAGCGTGCATCTACAGTCCTGGCTACTCAAGAGAATGAGGCAAGAGGATCACTTGAGCCCAAAAGTTTAAGGCCATCCTGAGCAACACAGCAAGATCCTATCTCTAAAACAAAAGTGAAACGTCTCTGGGGGTATAGCACAGTGGTAGAACATGTGCCTGGCATATTCAAGGTTCTGGGTTCAAATCCCAGCCACACCACACACACACACACACACACACACACACACACACACACACGTACACAATCTCTGGCAAAACCCAGATATTTTGGAAGAAGTGAAGAATAGATGCTCTGTTCTCTCATCATGCTTAGAAGGAACCAACTCCATTGACACTTTGATTTTGGACTTTAGGCCACCAGAATTATGAGACAGAAAATCCCTGCTGTTTTAAGAAAAAAATTACATGCCATGGACTAACACACTCATACATAATTGTATACTTTTAGTAAAAGGAAGAAACAACTTTCTCAGTAATCAATCACTGACAATAGCCCTGTCTTCTAGTTCTGAGACTCTCTTCCCACACTGGTCACTTCTGCTACCTATACTGTCCATAGAATTTTATATCTCCTCAGTTTCTATTTGGAATCCTTTTCTGTGCTAGTCATGTGTGTTTTGCATAATTTTGTTTAGCTCTTCTATCTTTTTATTAGTGTTTTCTTTAGGTTTGTTGGTAATTTTGATTTAACTCATCCAACTATCTTGTTAACTTACATCTTTTGTGAGATGGCTGATTGCCTAATTGAAATGTTTTGTTGTCTACATGACACCATTTTGAATAATTCAGGCCTGAGGGTTTTGGCTTTTTTCCTTTCTATGCCCCATTAATCAGCTTTGGGTGAGTTGGGAGTTTTTAGAGGCATTTTGCTGGCTTGTCTTCTCATGTTTCTATTTTTGTTTGTGTGTTTGTTCTGTATTAAGGCGTGTGGGTTTATTGTTTTGTTTCTAGTATGGAGAGCTGTTTAATGTTTACTTCTCACTGGTGTCCTCTGGGTGTGAATAACTGTGGGCTTTTGTCTCTGTCCCAGGATTCAACCACCTCCGTTTACTCCATACGGGATGCTGCAGCATGTTTGGCCCACTGCCCAGTTCTGGAATGGGCCACTGTATTGTTAATGACCCGTATGCAATCTAGATATTAGCCTGTCAAGCAATCCAGTTAATAACAACACCTATGACATCTTGGCTCTAGTAATAAAATCAGCATCCATTATAGCATTAAATACAAACTGAAATTTTGACAAACCCAAAGGATCATAAATTACCACCCTTGTCCATAGAAAATTGATCTATAATTGTATTAGGAATACTCAGATAATCAAATATTGACCTATTATTGACGTACAGTAAATTTCTACTAAATGTAACAAATTTACCTCTGCTAGCGGTAGTATTCAACATTAATAGCGTAAAGTTGACTATTTATCTAGAGATTCATAAAGCTAGTAGATATGCCAGTAAAGGTGGGGAACCAGAGAATAAAAAAACCCCCAAAAAACCCAAACTTTAAAAAGTAATCAGTGGCTCAAGGTCCTGAGTTCAGTCCCCTCTTTCCAAAAAAGTAATCAATGGGCTACGAGAAGAAGGAGAGCAAAGTAAGATAGGGGTCCTGTTAAGGAGTAAAGGGAAATTAGTTAGTGATAGGAAATATTTGCTGAAACTAAAGAACAAGAAAAAGAAGAAAAAGATAAGCAGCAGAAAAGCAAATAAAAGAAAGATAAGAAGGAAGAGAAAATTATTGGCAGGGAAAAAGTTAAAAGGCAAATAAGAAAGGAAAAGATGGAAAAAGTGGGAGGAAAATCCCAAACTCTGAAAATACCTGATGAAAGAATGATAAAAATAATACACAATAAAATTAAAAGGAAAGATTGAGTCAAAGAAAAAGTGCCTATGTTATTGAATGAGTGGTTTCTATTCCCGATCTGCAGTCTTAGTCTCCAGTCACAATTTTCTATGCGTTAGGGCCCGTGGGTCTTTGAAGTGCCCTCCTTGCACCAGGCGCCCCTCTGTTCATTCCCCCTAGACAGTGATTACTGTTCAAGCCCAGGTGTGCCCTTGCTCTCGTGGGTAGATGAGGCACATAATCAGCCTTCTGCTCTCTGCTGGATGTAGGCTGCAAAACGGGTTCAGATGGGCTTTTGGACGTTGGGTCTGGTTGCTTCCTTTTCTTTCTGGGTGTTGTCTTCATCCAGGACCATGTGGGTTAGCCTTTGCTCCCTGCGGGGGAGGGCACCACACCTCAGGAGCAGGTCTGATGATGATCTCTGACGTGGGGGCCAGTGCCCCTGATAAGCTACTATTTTAAATCTGTCTCCAGAAAAGAAAAAAAAAAAAAAAAAACAAACTCAAAATTTCCAAGGCATCTCTTCAAATTCGTGTATTTTATAACTTTAGTAAACTTCTAGCATCAACAATATTGTCTGTAATACTGTCTGTTGGACAAAGACAAATATGATAGAGTACCATTTTTCAAGCATGATCAAGGTGTAGGAAAAAACCAAAATCTCAAAGGCACCTGAAACATGAACACTGAAAAGTTCCATCGTGCCACAGAAACCAGTCTAAGATTCTAAGTGATATTTTATGCAAAGCCCTTTGTGTTATTATATGTGCATGTTATTTCTGTTACTTATGCTAGTTGAGGGGTCCTGCGGGTTTCCCTTCAGGCTCAGCATGCTTTATTTGTTTGAAGAAAGATTTTACCAAATCCCCCTGCAGACTCACTTACATATTCCCTAATTGTCCTTTCCTAAGTATTATTAAAATGTTCATATATTATATGACACTGTAATATGAAACAGGAAAGAGGCCAAAGGATATTTATGCTAGAGAATGTAGAGACTTTGGTATTTTTTATATTCCCAAATGTTATTTATTTGTTTAGAGATTATTATCTTTTCAAGGCTTGTAGGCAAGCCTTTGGAATTCCATTGGATTTTGTGCCAAAATAGTAAATTTTGAGGTATGTAAATCTCCTTCAAAATTATTTAATTCAAAAACCCTCATCTCAACTGAGAAAATTATAACTGTAATGTGCTAATACTGTATGTATTCTACTCTCAAAAGAAACTGAATTTATTTCAAGAATATTTGCTTCAATATAGACCTTTATTCTTAGCACCCCCCTCTAGCCATTATTCCTGTTTATACCTTATGTAGTAATCATTTTTTTTCCTGCCTTCTCCCTCTACTTCAATTGTTTTTTTAAAGGTTACCAAATTTTCCCCAATTACCATATGGGTGGTCGTTTTCTATGAAAGAGAGAAAATAATGCTTTTACCCTTTTGCTTTGATCCACTGTGGTTTTTCTAACAAGTTGCTTATCTGTGCATTGATTTTTCTTCTCCACAAAATAAATTTCCCCTGATTTATAAATTAAATTATTAAATCCAGAGGCTTTATACACATGCATTCTCACACACACACAAGTTTTTCTCCTACTCTCGCCTTTACTTTTCAGTCTATAGAAACTATTTTAAAAATGTATAATTGACACACGAAAATTTTACCTATTTATGGGGTAGCATGTGATGTTTGATATATGTCTGCATTGTGCAATGTTCAAATCAGGATAAGCATATTTATCTCCTCGAACATTTCTCATTTTTTGCTGTAAGAACATTTGAAACCCTTTTGTTTAGCCTTTTATGTAAATATACAAGACATTATCATGAGCTATAGTCGCTCCATTGTCCAATGGCCACTCCAGAACTTATCTCTCCCATCAAACTATGACTTAGTACTTGCTGACCGACATTTGCTTAACTTTCCCTCACCTCTCCTCTTCCCAGCCTCTGGTAACTACTATTCTGCTCTCAACCTCTATGGGATCAACTTTTTGAGATTCTACATATGAATGAGTTCATATGGTGTTTGTCTTTCTGTGTCTAGCTAATATTTAACATAATGATCCCCAGTTCCATCCCCGCTGTTTCAAATGACAGGATCTCCTTCTTTTTATGACTGAATAATATTCCATTATGCATGCACACCACTTTTTCTTTATCCCTTCATCTGGTGGTAGGCACTTAGGTTGATTCCATTTCTTGGCTATTTTGAACAGTGCTCCAAGAAACACATAAGTGCAGGTGTCTCTTCCACATATATTTCACTTCCTTTGGATATATACATAGTCACATAGTTGATGAATCTTATGGTAGTTCTATTTTAGTTTTTTGAGAAACATCTAAACTGTTTCCTATAATGGCTGTACTAATTTACATTTTCATGAATAGTGTGTAAGAGTATTTTTTTTCCTCATTATCCTCACTGGAATTTGTTTTTTTCCCCCACTTTTTGATAGTACCTATTCTAACTAGAATACTGGTGATATCTTATTGTAGTTTTGATTTTTATTTTCCTGGTAGTGATATTGAGTATTTTTCATATACCTATTGACCATTTATATGTTTTCCTTTTAGATGTCTGTTTTGGTATATTGCCCAGTTTTTAATTGGATGATTTGTTGTTATTATTGTATTGCTTGTGTTCTCCATATATTCTGGATATTCACTCTTTGTTAGATGTTTAGTTTGTGAATATTATTTTCCATTTCTCATTTGTCTATATTCGTCTTTGTGTCCTGTGCTTTTGAGGGCGTATCTAAAAAAATCCTGTCCATTCCAATATGTCAAAACATTTCCCTATGCTTTCTTTTAGTAGTTTGGTAGTTTGGGATCATGCATTTAAGTCTCTAATCTACTTGTGTTGATTTTTATATGATGAGTGATATGAGTCTAACTTCATCCTTCTGCATCCTTCTATCTCATTTTCCCAGCACCGTTTATTGAAAAGGTTATTCTTTCCCCAGTATGTACATTAATTGCCTTTTTCAAACAGCAGTTGGCTGGAAGTTTGGGAGTTTATTCCCTTTAGTAACGGTCAGCATTTGGTTCTCTTTTGAAACTTTGCTGATTTGATTATATCGTTCTGTCTTAGTCTAGCTTATCTTTATTAATTGTTCTCCTACCGGCTTTGCTTCTAATAGTCATGAGTTTTCTGAGTTTCTGCACTTCCTCTTATCGGATATTTTCATGTCTTTTTTTTAAATTTTTTTTATTATTTTTACCAAGAACATGTATTGGTACATTGTATACATAATGATATAATCAACATGGTTATTTTGTACCTGTACATGATACATCTTGGATTTCCCCCCTCTTCCCCCCTTCCCCTCCCCTCCCTTCCATTCACCCACCCCTTCCTATTTGCAACAAGTGTAGCTACACTTTACCATTTTTTCCCCTTTCATCTTACTTTTAACCTTCTTCTTTATCCCTTTTCCCCATCTAGTTCTCTCTTTTGAATACTATCTCTCTTTTTTCTTTTTTAAACAAAATATCTATTCTACCCCTTTGTCCTTATTTACACTTATGGTTTCTCATATCAGAGAAACAATTCGATGTGTACTAATAAGTGTCTGATTTATTTCACTTAATAGTATGTTCTCCAGGAACATCCATTTAAATTACTATACAGATTTAATGCAATTCCAATCAAAATTCCAATAACATACTTCACAGAATTAGAAAAGGCAATCATGAAATTTATCTGGAACCAGAAGAGACCAAGAATAGCAAAAACAATTCTGGGCAACAGGAATAAGACAGGGGGCATCACAGTCCCCAATTTGAAATTGTATTATAAAGCTTCTGTGATAAAAAACACCATGGTACTGGCAGGAAGACAGACCCGAGGACCAATGGAACAGGCTAGAAGATGCAGAAGTAACTCCAAACACATTCAAATATCTCATCTTCGACAAAGGAGCCAAACACCCTCACTGGAAGAAAAATGGCCTCTTTAATAAATGGTGCTGGAAAAATTGGCTTACCATATGTCTTTTTTTAATCAAAATTTATTCTCAGAAAACAGTGAGAAGTTAGAAGGGAAGAATCTAATTTGGGTTCTGAAAGCTACCGGGTTGAGCAAATGTCAAGTATTCATTACACCAGGAAAGACAGATGTATGAGATGAGGTGCTAGATCCTAAATTCACGGCCAATAGCCACGTGATGTCCAGACTGAAGGCACTTTTCGAACTCAGACTTGAAGTTTGGAAATCCAGGCATAGTAGACCCAAGAGAAATACATTTACAAAACACAAAATGAAAAAGTTTACTTCCAGGAAATATGGACTTGAGAAAACTAGTCAGTAAAATCAAAGAAATGTTGCTGTTGTGAAGATCTTTGCTAACCTTAAGAAATACTGGCCAAGGTGTGTGATTTTGCCCAATATTTTCCTTGATTTTACCTCAGCTACCATTTTATGGTGACTTTAGAAACACAAAAAAAAGGATTTCTAAAATATTGACTTAAGTTTTCTAGTCATTAGCCCTGACTTCTACTTTTTTTTAAAACTCAACTAATATGTTCCAGCACCTTGACCTCATCAGAACTTCCTTCTAGTGACACTTTTATATCATTTAAATCCTGATTATATCCTTAAAATGCTCTCTCTCTATTCACTTAGAGTTGATGAATCTTTGGTATAATTGTTCCTTTGTGCACTGTATTAAATCTTTTATTTATTACATTCATGTGGCAAAACCTCAACTATTCAAATCCAACTATCTGTCTCCTCTATGCATATGCATGAACACTAAACATTTCTAAAAGCACATATGGTTTATGCAAGCATGTGCACACACACACATGTACACAAATAATGACTTGTCTCACATTAAGGTCGTGACCCAAACTGCCAAAGTAGAAATACATGAGAGTTATTTCTGCTCTTTTCTCTTAGTATTTCTGCCTTTCTTAATATCAGAATGATTAATGTGAACTCATCCCTTCTTAGCCGTCTCGTGAATTGCACCTACATCCTTTCCGTGGCCTTCCTGCACTCCACTGAATGCCTGCCTTTCAGTTTGCTTCATGTTCTTATCATATTCAGTTTGCCTGTTATATTGGGAATGTGGAAACAATTAGACAGGGACGCCTTGATGATCTGACCACTTGTTTATTCATTCACCTGTATTGGCAGCCATTCCTTCCCATCTCCATAGTGGATGTGCTCTGTCCCTGCTCCTAACAGTATAACCCTCCCACCCCCAAGGCTTTTATTTTTCTCCAGACCAAAATTCAGGCCATTCATTTCTTCATGTGAACAGAGTGATTACCTCTCCTTCATGTGGAATCATTCTGTATACTCTATGGAAGTATATTTTCAATTGTGGCCAACACGATAAATCAAAACCTCTCACCAAAATATGAAGTAAATAAATGTTAACTCTGAGCTTTGCATAAATCTAATCAGAGACCCATGAAATCTTTAGATTTTATTAATATTACATTTTTATTTCTTTCATATTGGATTTCCATTCCCAAATAAAATATAATCTTCATAGTATTATTAAAAATCACATAGATGTGTGCTTTTTCTATTTTTATGGTAGAAAACCAAATACACATTTGGCAGCATATTCTAGTTTACACAATTTATTACAAATAAAACAGGTTTCTTTTATTGCCTGGGTGAAATCCAAATAGTGCTGTCTCAGTCTGTTTTCTGTTATAACAAAATACCTGAGATTAGATAATTTATAAAGAATAGAAGTATGTTTGGCTCAGAGTCTAGAGGCTGTGAGCCCAGGAGCATGGTACCAGCATAAGTGCTGGGCATCCGATAAGAGCCTTCCTGTCTCATCATAACACAGTGGAGGACATCCTTGCTGAGACAGAGCAAACATGTTAGTTGGCACCTCTCTTTCTTTTCTTATGAATTCACTGAAGCCATCATGGGCCCAGCCCTCATAACCTCATGGCATCCTAATTATTTCTCAAGATACTACCTCCAAATACCAATAATGAATGAATTTGGGGATTAAATTTTCAACAGATGAAATTCGTGGGACACATTCAAAGCATAGCAGTCTTATGCGTCACATTTTCTCTGTCACTGGCAGTTACTGGAGGGAACAGAGTGGACTGTTCTGGAATAATTCCTGAAGACCCGTACTTTCCAAATCTTATATACAGTTATTCACATTGCAGTATCTTTTTATATCATTAGATAGTGATCTTCTTAGATATACACTCACAGGTCCCTGCCCAAATTTACCCTGTCATCTTGTTAAAATGATGCCTGACACAAATGAAAAGAGTGGTTTGCAAGAGTTAAAGTGCTTACGAATCATTTGCAAAGCTTGTTAACAGTTAGGATGGCAGGGCTCTACTCCCCAAAGTCTGATATCAGAAAATTGCTCTTATTAATAACTTCTTCTTAAACTTGGCTACATTTAGTCCCTGAAACATACATCTAGATAGCTAATATTATCTATTTATCTCTACTGTTCAGTTGAAAACAGAATGAATATATTACTTTTACTTGCTATAAAATCTGTGGACTTAGTATTTCTAAACTAGCTTTAAATTTTCCTCTTAGACTCCTTTGCAGTTATATTCTGCTAAGACTTCCTCACTGTCCAGGACTGTTCCTTTTTACATTATGCATACTACATTTATTTGTATTAAGTCATGCACAAACTAATATCTTGTGCATCACATTTATGCAACCATATCCAAACGATACAAAATTCACATTACAGACAAGGGGGATAAAATATTTTATACATACCCTTACCTTTTTAGATAAAGTAAAGTAAACATGATTGAAATGATTCTTGTTGGCATCCATTCATACAGTACTGTTAGGTAATATAAGCTTTGTTATGAATTTTTCTGTTTCATGCCTTCAGGCTGTTAGTTATTGTATTCACGCTGACATTAAGTTTGTATCACAGATCTTTAAGAACTTTCTTTTGATAATCTAGAGTATGTATTCTATCCTGATTTTCTATCATTTCCACATTTAATAATGGCTTTTTAATATATGTCTTAATTCATGAACTATATGGTGAATGTTTTGAGGAAAATTCTGATTACTTTTTACACTTCTCTCATATTTGGTGGTGTTTTGTTATAGGCGCTCAGTAAATAGTTGTGGAAAAGTCGAGTTAATTGTATGATAAATAAGAACGCTAAAGGCTGTGGATGAAGGGTTGGAATTAAAATGCCAGAGATTTATTCTGTCTTTTAAGATGCTAAGAACATCTTTGATTGTACTGGGTTTTGGAAAGTTCAGGTTGATGGAAGGCTGAAACTATTGTAAAATGTTGTATTTAATTTTTTTTCTCATTAAAAACAGGTGTACTCCATCTATACATATTTTTATAAAAATATTCTCATTTTATGAATCAATTATCTCTAAAATCTTCATTTTAAACCAAACATTTTTATAATCTAGCAAACAGTTAATTTATAAAAACCTAACCAATTTGTATAAATGTGTGAAAACATGTCTTTATACATCCCTACTTATTTCTTATTGTAGTATAAGAAACAGTCCATTACTATTCCATAACATGATAATTTTTATCTTTTGGAAAGTGCTTTCTAGTTCTCAGACTTGAAATGACAAAAGTATCATTCATATTTATTAAATTAAGCTTCAATAATATATCTTATATTCACATACAATCCGTTACAAAACTTCATATGCAGATTACACTCTAGAGGCTATGTTTAATATACCATCTGAATTGAGATCATTAGCTAGATTTTTAAAGCAAATATTTTATCTATAATTTGAAATTCCTTGAACCACAAAATAATTGCATATTATTTTAATCAGTCAGTGATTTGTGTCTCTTGATGGTTATTTACCTGTTGAGAGAAAAGAAGACAGCATAGAGAAATGATAATTTTTTCTCCACATTTGTTTATTCCCAATAAAAAAATTACAAATTCAAGTGAAGAATAACTTCAACAATGACATTTCCTTAAATGAGAAATAAAATGCTGTTTTTAGTGCGCTCCTATATTCAGATAATTTAATTGCTCATATACTCTGTCCATTTCTTGTATAAAGAATAAGTCATGTTGAAAAAAGAAAAGAAAATCCTATGATTATTGAACACATTGCTCCTTTTGAAACTCTGAATCTTCTTTCAGCATGTTTTTATTAATTTTAAAAATAGAAATACTGACAAATGTGCAATTCATTTACATATCTGTGTGTATTTCTTGATATGCTCTAGGCAGGCAAAAAGCTTATGACTTCTTTTTTTATTGAGTGGGTATACAGAAACTATTGTAATTACATAGAACCGCGCCCTTTATATAAAATACACATTCTACAACCCCTACACAAAGATTCTAAAAAATACATGACACCAATTTGACTTAAGACAAGACAAGTCATTCTCAGGTTATCCAATAGGTGGAGAGGACCAAGGTAAAATTCTAACTACATTTAGGCACCTAAAATCTTCCTCTGCCTGTCCTTCATTATTACCACAGGGGATTAGGGATGGGTGAACCCAGCCATGTTTTGGGATCGTCAAACATCTTGAACTACTTTCCCAATGTTCTGGGTTAGGCAAAACCCAAAATGTGTTTTGCCAAGCACATTTTCTCTTAATTCTTAAACCCAGGAGTATTTTAAGGTAAATTTAATCCATATGCTTCTGATTCATTTACACTAAACTCATCAAAATGTTCGGTCTTAAGAGCTATTTGATGTGCAAGAAGCTTTTTGAATATTTTATAAGCCTTTTAAAGCCCTATGCATTAAAAAAAATAAAGCCCTATGCATTGAGTTTTTACATTCAGCTGGGCCAAGAATATGTGAACTCAAGCCTCAAAATGACCAAATTCAGTGACAAAGTCTAAAACATCAAGGTTCATTAAAGTTCTAAACTTGATTACACATAGTTCAACCCTTGGTAAGAATATATGTTAACATTATTTTTTTGCAGAATGTAGATTGTGTAACACAATGAGTAGTGAACAAAATGCAAAATAGGGCATGGAAATATAAAGAAGCCAAGTGACAAATAATTCAAAGCAGATTGAATGTCTGTTCTTTAGTAAGAACCATGCATGAGCTAACATAATGGAGGATGACACTGCATCTGTTTTCATTTTTGTTTCTTTTGGGAGAACTTTCTTCTTTTTTGGACTGTATTTGGATTTTTCTGCATGTACTTTCCTATTTGTATCTTTTGGGCAGTCCCAAAGCTTATAGCTAGCTTTGCTGTGCTAACACTAAATAGAAGAAAATGATGTTTAATATCATAAATAAAGGGCAGTGTTTTGTTATAAAAAACTACAATGGATTACTAACCATATAGCCTAAAATATCATCATATCATTATAACTATTAGGTCTTTGCAAAGGAATAGTGACTAGCACTATTTAATAGTTAGATTCACTATTAAATTTGCTATTCTTTTCACAAAATCAAATTGACTATTAAAGTTTCAGCTCTAGTAAATTTCGAGTGGGTAATACTTATAAAAATTTGCAACCAATGCTATTCTGTTGATTATAGATAGCTAAAGTCATTTTCTCTGTCATCATTTCTTCTTTATGATTCAGAAGACCAGGACATATTTAAAACATAATGGTTGTTAGGAGTTTATCCATGTAAATTTTAAAAACCTGAATAGTAAGCCAGAATAAGAGAAAATACAACTTAAAAAACAGTCATAGAAGAATTGTTCATCACATACTAAAAAGCTAAAATCTTGTTCTAACTTTTCAGTTACAGAAATTTCTAAAAACCAGACCCAGACATTGAATAAAGTAAAATAAACATCAATAATAATTTTAGCATAAGCTTTGACAGTTCCACATAAAAAAATTTGTTTTCCCTACTGTTGTTGGCTTAAAAAGCATTTTAGTGGCTTTCAAAATGTTCTGTTGTAATGAGACACAAATGATAATAAATATCTTTATAACCGTTATCTCAATCATCCTATATTCTCTTTTGCCACTTGCCCGGGAATGGAAAGGAGTGATAAAAATGAGAATCTCAATGAGGAGGCTGAGGTGTGAACGACATTCTGTAATGATATTAACTAAAATGACACACTGGAATATTTCTAATATTTGTTCTTTCATTTTCCATGTATGCCAAGTTTTATTTTAAAATGGCATGCTAAGATTAGAGTTTTGAAGAGTTAGAATTTTGGAATTAATACATTTTAATTTTCCACCTTTACTAGGTGGTTACCATGGAAATTTCCTTAACCTTTCTTTAACCTCAAGGTTCTCCTTTGTAAAATGAAAACAGTAATAGGAGATTTTTTATATTATTGAAAATGAATATGTACAGTATTATGGTTTTGAATGCGTCCCTCAATTGTAATCTGTTGAAAACTTAATTCTCAGTTCAAATCCCCAATATATTTTGCATATGCCTAGCCAGTCCCCGCAGTTTGCAGTCTTTCTGTCTTCCTCTCTCTTCTCCTCCCCTCTTGCTTCCTCTCCTCTCCTCTTCCTCCTCCTCCTCTCTTCTCCTCCATGCTCCTTCTCCTCCTTCCTCTCTTCTCCAGCCTCCTTTTTTGCTTCTCTTCCTTCTCCTTCTCCTCTCTCTTCCCTCGCTCCTGTCTCTGTCTCTCGCCCCTGCATATCTCTCTTTTTTCTGTCTCTCTATTTGAGTCCTAATACAAAATTCATATGTAGGTTTACTCAGCAAATACTTACCACGGTTTTCCATATGCAAAGCATTATTCTATATACCAAGGAATCTGTAGACAGTAAGTTGGCTATTGTCTCTATCATCATTGGATTAAGAGAGAACATTTCTTTATCTTTTTATGTAAGTACTTACATTAACATAATTGCATTTTGAAGTAGAAGTACGGGAAATGGAATTTTGTTTTATATTACATTTTTAGTTTACCTATAAATGTTTTTTTCTAGTGAAATTAGATCTAAACTTTAATACAGTGATCATTTGTATGTTTCTTTCTGTGTATTTAGATTTTCTATTATTAAAAACACAAATATATATTTTTAAGTGAAAAAAATACATAAAAATTTCAACTTTTTGAGTTTAATGTATTTGTTCAACAAGCATTATCTTTTCTTTCTTTCTTTCTTTCTTTCTTTCTTTCTTTCTTTCTTTCTTTCTTTCTTTCTTTCTTTTTTTTTTTTTCTGGTTCTAGGCACAAGATGAAGGTTAATAAGTCGGAGAAGGGCTGTTTTCGCACCAGGCTGTCAGTAGTAGTGTTGTCTCACTGGTCCTCACCACAGTCCTTTTTACTGTGCTCTCTTGCAGCCAATATGACCTGCCCATCCAAGTGAGTGCAACACAGACCTCTTCATACATTTGCTGGGAAATATTTGTTATATGTGTTTAAAGGAGAAATAAAAAAAGTGTAGAAAAGGAAGAGTTCTTATCAAATGTTGAAAATAATTATCAAAATTTGAGATCTGGGGGCGCCCTTTTGCTTGTGTTTTCATTTTAAGGAAGTAAACACTTTTTTGGCAAGCAAACTGAAGAGAGTGCAACCTTTCAAAGTTTTTCGCCAAATTTTCCACCAAAACACAGTTTAGAGTTTATTATGTGCTGTTCCAACATTTTGGTTGTTAGCCTTTATATTATGTATGCTCAAGTTCACAAAAGTTGACTACTGTTCCTCATCATAATTTCACAGAATTCTCCAGAAATTAATTGATTGAAAAAAACAAGTGAATTTTAGCTTTACTTTGATTATGCTCTCACATCCACTTCCTGCCTTCCGAGCAATTAATAGATCCTTTTTACTAGTCTTGCAAAATTCAAATTGCCAAGCCTTTTAGAGGCCAAGTCTTAGCCTGGATTTTGATAAGATGTTAATCAGGTTTTAAAAATAAGAGCTTTTGGGGCTGGGGATTTAGCTCAGTGATTAAAGTGCTTGCCTTAAGCACAAGGGCCTGAGTTCGATCCCTGGCACCACAAAAAAAAAAAAAAAGAGCTTTCTTTAATTACATATTAAAGTGATTTCATACTGAATTGGATCAGCTTAAGACTATGTATATATATATATATTTTTCACTTTCAAAACAATAGTTTCTATAACTGCATTTTCAATTCAGATGTTAAATTTGAAAGATTCTTCTTTCATTTTCTCTTTAAACATATCTTTTTTTCTGAATTCCATTAATTTTTTACCTTGTGTTTGAAGACATATTAAGATTTTCTGATTTTTTAAAAATTCATTTTATTGGTACATTTTAGATATACATAATGATGATATTTGTCATAGGGAATTTGTACTTGTACATGATATTTTTTGATCCTTCCTTTTTCCCCACTCCTCTCCCTTCCCTTCAACCCCTCTTCCCTTCCTCATTTACAAAAGTTTTATTTCCATTTTTTCCTTATATTATTTTCCCCCCTTCCCTCTCCCTTGTTCCCTTTCCCATCTGAACATTTTCTTCCCATTTCCTAATATCTATTATACCTTTTGGTCCTTATTTATACTTTCAGTTTCTCACAACAAAGAAATGACATAATATTTAAAAGTGTGTCTGACTTATTTCACTTAAGATTATGATCTCAAGGTCCATTTACCTATAAATATCCCAAGTTTTTCCTTTTTTATAGCAGAGTAGTACTCCATTGTATAAAAATACCATGTCTTCTTTATCCATTCATCAATTGATGGGCATTTGGGCTCTTTTCAAGATTTAGCTATTACAAACTGTGCTGCTATAAACATGGGTGTGCATATGTCACTGTGGTGTGATGCTTTTAATACTTTTGGGAAGATACCAAGAAGAGGAATAGTTGGATCAACTGAACCTCTAGTCCTAGTGTTTGGATTCCACACTGATTTCCACAGTGGTGGCACCTTTCTACACTCCCACTAACAGTGGTGAAGGGTTCCTTTTCCCTCACAGCCCCTCCAGCATTTGTTACTGGTTGATTTTTTTGATAATAGCCATTTTCTTTTTCCTAGGATGAGATGAAATTTCAGTGTTGTTTTAATTTGCATCTCTTGAATGATCAGTGGTGTTGAACATTTTTTCATATATTTGTCATTTGTACTTCTTCATCTGAGATCTATTCACTTCAGATGCCCATTTTTGGATTGGTTCTTTAAATTTGGGAGGTCTGATATTTTGAGTTATTTATATATTCTAGATGTTAGCTTTTTGTCTGAGGAACAGCTGACAACAGTTTTCCCCACTCTGTGAGTTGTCTCTTCACTCTGTTGGTGATTTCTTTTACTGTGCAAAAACTCTTTCATAAGATGAGATCCCATTTGTTGGTTCTTTCTGTTATTTCCCATGAAATTTGGGTTTCATTCATGAAGTCTTTGCCTACACCTATGTCTTCAAAAGTTCTATCTATTATATCTTCCAATAGATTTAGTGTTTCTGTTTTAATATTTAGGCATTTGATCCATTTCAATTTTAGTTTAGCGCACAGCAAGAGATATAGTTCTGGGTTTAATATTCAGCATGTAGAAAGCTGAATTTTCCAGCATCATTTACTAAAGAGGCTATCTTTCTTCCAGTGAAACCCTTACAGAAAATTGGAATAGGTCTTTATCTCAGTCTGATAAAAATCCATCTATGACAAATCAACAGCTAACATCATACTAAATGGTCAAAAATTGAAAACATTCATGCTAAAATCAGGAGCAAGACAAGACAGGACACCTCTCCTATTCAATATAGTTCTAGAAACATTAGCCAGAGCAATTAAACAAGAGAAAGAAATAAAAGGAGTAAGGATAGGAAAGGAAGAAGTTAAATTATCATTATTTGTGGATGACATGATAATCTACATGGAAAACCCCAAAAACTGTACCAAAAGGCTTCTAGGTTTAATAACCAAATTCAGCAATGTATGTGTATACAAAGTCAACATTGAAAAATTAATAGCATTTCTGTGCACAAATAACAATCTCACTGGGAGAGAAATTAAGGAAACCACATGCCTTGAAATAACATCAGAAAAAATAGAATACATGAGAATCCATCTAACGAAGGAAGTAAAGACCTTTACATTGAAAACTACGGTGCTCTAAAAACAGAGATCCAAGGGGATATCAAAAAATGGAAAGATAGTCCTTGTTATTGGATAGGAAGAACCACTCTAGTGAAAATGGCCATATGTCCTAAATTGCTGTACAGATTTAATGCAATACCAATCAAAATACCAAAAGCATACCACACAGAATTAGAGAAAATAATCCTAAAATTCACTTGGAACCAGAAGAGACCTAGAATAGCAAACACAATTCTAGGCAACAAAGGCAAGGCAGGGGGAATCATGATCCATAACTTGAAATTGAATTACAAAGCTACTATGAAAACAGCATCATACTGGCAAAAAACAGACCTGAGGATCAATGGCACAGATTAGAAGATACAGAAATACAGAAACAACTCCAAACACACTCAGCCACCTTATTTTAAACACATCCTTTAAATTAACCTGAATAGAAAAGAAATGCAATCAGAGACTCCCCAAATTCTCAGATTTTAATAATCTTGGAGGTTGAAAACAAGTGCTATATTGTGAATACTTTTTTTTTAGAAAAAGAAATATGCAAATGTCAACAGATTTCTTGTAGGATTATTAAGTGAATAAATTTTTATACACTTTAGGATCACCTTTCTATAATTGGACACTTTAAATATTATAGAAATGACATCAGTACGTTTGGTAATTGGTATCATTAGAATTATGGTCATTGTAGATCTCACTATAACTACCATGAATGAAAATCTTGAAGTTTTTTATACTTTTGTAAACAATTTTATAATAGCCATTTAAATATTTATCAATACTCAAATTTTTATATTTAATTATGTAAACAAATGCTATGAATTAATTTTACCATACTTAATAGAGCCATCCCTAGTGCATACTTAATAGAGCCATCTTCTCGATTTACTGCACTATGTCTATAATTATTTCATTTGACATCTGAGTTATGATGGACATCCCCTGATTGTGTAAACCCTCCAAGGCAACACACTTTTCTCTAATTAAGCTAGTTTTATGGCCTTTGAAAATGTCATTGGTCTTAGATTAATAATGCCAAAATTCTTATTTCTTCTCAAGAAGATTATACATTAAAGAAACAAAAGACTAAATATCCCAAAACACTCTATTTAAATGTAACATGGTTTGCAAAAAAGAAAGTGATTCTGCAAATTACTTTCTTTCAGATTTTCTTCTTCATTGATATGCCCAAAAAAGTAAAATGTTGGCAAACTACCAAATAATATATCAGTATGGAATGAAAGTAAGGGAAAAATTCTTGAAGAACAATCTGTAAGCAGTTAGAAGACAATGGAATCTTGAGCACTCAGCAACTTGGTCCATAATGAACACAGCATGCCAAACCATAATAATGGGCCCGCTTGATAGAGTTACAAAACTAATTGGATGAAGAGGATACACCGACGTCATGTATTCAGTCTCCAGTGAAGCATTTGAAACAGTGGATCAAGAACTTTTACTTACAAATTAATTATAATTACCTTGGATGAGAACAGAGTCACATGGATTGGGAACTGGCTGAAAGATCATAAACAAAAATAATAGATGGCAATGTTTCCAGTTGAAGGAAAACTGGCAGGGTTTTAATTTTTTACAACAGTCATAGTTTTATAAAGCTTTATTGGTTATTAAGGTACATTTTCCTCAATAATTTTGAGGTAGAAATGCTTTCGGGGTACCTAATGTAACAATGAAAGATAATAATGAGACTTAGATATACAGTTTCATATAAATTAATATTTAATTTAGAATGCATGAGTTTGATTTAAATCAACTTTGAAAATGTTTGTTATGAAAAAGGTATGCATATGTAACATACAGATAATGACCAATATGTTGAAAGAAAAAAGTTCTTTAAAATACTCTCTAGTTTCTGTTACTTATGCATTACACCTGGCAAAATCAGTTCAGTAGCATTCCTATTAGAAACATATCAAAGAAATAAACTATATTTTCTCACTTTTACACATTTATGATTATAATTTCTCTTTATTTGTTCAAATTAAATAGATTTTATAACAGTTGAAGGGCATTCACTATAACAGAATAAAGACACAATATTTAAATACAGACTTTTAGCAGGTAGGAAAGACGTAGTCCTTATTGCAGAGACGAATTATCTATAAATAGATAATTCTATAGGAATTATGGAGAATTTTTCAAAACTTGACTGCAAGATATTTTAATAGTTATGCAATGTTTTAAACTTGTGTATATTAAGGAAAATAAAAATTTACATTCATTACATAAATACTTCTTAAAACATTTAATTTAAAAATAAGACATCTCAAGAAAATACTAAGTGAAAAGTGGTACGGTGGTATAAAGTGTGCTAAATTCCGAGTTCTTGACACACAAACTGCAGATGTCTGGGAAATTTTGCAGGCGAAAGGCCCACATTGCCATACCCACTGAACCACGGCTATTGTTAATAGGAACTGTAGCATATTGAAATGTGACAGATAAAATCCCAATAAAAAGTAGGACTAAAGTAGAAAAACAAACAAAACTAACTTTCAATTGTTCAACATAAGCCCTAAATATCCCAGCTCCAGTAGACAACTCATTTATTTAAAAGAGTTACATTTTTTTGCAGCTCACTAAAAATAATATAGACAGTTTCTTCAAATATATTTCACTGAGATTTAGCCCACCAAAGTGACATGTCCCAACTATTTTCCCCATCTAATTTTTAAACATTGATGGAACAAATGTATATCAAATCTAGAATAGCAGGAATTTATCACTATTTAGCATTCCTTTAAATGATTAAAAGTAAATTTACTGCTCAGACCTCGGTTCTTACCTGTACTGATATTCCTTCTGTGAGACTTTATTAAATTTATTTTTATTTACAAAATTTAAAATGATAGAATTATAAGACATGATCTAGCTAGAGTAACATGTACTCACTGAGAAAAAGACATATTTTGAAATATTTCATCCAAGAAGAAGCAAAGATGATTTTTGGTTTGCACAACAGCCTCCCGAGGGTGAAGGTGGTATTTACATCACTGATTCTACTTAAAAGTCACTCCGATGAGCATTGAATTCAACATTTGAGAGAATATTCTCAAGGGAGAGATAAGATGACCTGCCATGCCTTTTCCACTTCTATTTACATGATTTTGTTGCCCTAATAATCCTTGTTTTGGAGAACAATTCATTGGCAACCTGAGTGTTTTAGTCATGACCCTGGGAGTTGTTTGGCTGTGTTCAGCTGGAACTCAGCTGTCATCTCCAACAGGAGTGAAATTAGGAAATGGCGCGCCATTAAATCTTGGCCTTTCCTCGGGCATTTCTACTCATAGAGGCAGCTTTTGGAGATAGAGCATGAGCCCTATAACTCACGTTATGGATGGATTGGTGAAGATGACATCATGGATGTTTTCTGCTTCACCAGAATTCCATCTGAGTAATGTTACAACTCTTCTTACTATCTTTGTCTGCAATACTCTTGTGGATTCATTGATCCAGTTCTTTCACTGAGGACATTTTCCTTAAGTGTCCACTCTGCTAATTGTGCTACAAGGCAGTGATAAAAAGATCCACATACATAGTGCCACTAGAGAGTATAATCAGGTACGTGCATACTATAGTCTGAAAGTTTATATCCTCCCCAAATTCCTATGTTGAAATCCTGATTTCCAAAGTGGGAACTGGGGAGGTGATCAGGTCATGTGAGTAGATCACCTGTGAATGGCATTAGTGCTCATTATGGTAAGAGTTGTTGTTCCCTAAGGCTTGGTCTCCAGGATGGCAGTACTAAGAGGTGCTGTGAACCTTTAAGAAGTGAGTCCTAGTGAGAAGTCCTTGGGTCACTGGGGCTGTACCATTAAAGAAATCATAGTTCTCTAGTCGCTTCCTCATGGTTTCTCTCTGCTTTCTGGCTGGAGATGTGACTTTGCTCTGACATCATCATGTTGTATCACCCTAATCAGTTGCCTAAAAAAATGCCCCACATCCTTTCTTACCACCCCTCTAGACTGGACTTTAAACTGCCAAACTATGAGAAAAATATTTTCTCTTTATAATTTAAGACCCTGATGTATTTTGTTGCAGTAATGTAAAGCTAACTAACACAATACCTTTCTAAAAGAGACCTAAAGATAGGCCCCAGGCCCCTTTCACCACACAAGTAAGATGGTGCTCTTTTTTGCCATTCAATCTGTGGACACCTTGGTCCTGCACATTCCAGTTTCCGGAATTGTAAGAGTTAAAAATTTCAGTTGTTTGAACTATCCAGTTTATGGTATTTTGTTATAGCAACCCAAATAGACTAAGTCAGTGAATAATTACAATAAAACAATAACTCTTCTGATTAGAATATGATAGATGTTTAGGAATTATATGGGAGGAACACCAAACCTAACCTTGTTGATAATCATAGAGGTAGTGATGAATTGTATCCTGGAGCCAAATGTATCTCAGAAAATCAATGTGCGTGTGTGTGTGTGTGTGTGTGTGTGTGTGTGTGTGTGTGTTTGTGTGTGAGATATAAAATGTAAGCAAAGAGTACAGCAGGAGTTAAGATTTATTTAGTTTGAGAGGAGAGAGATGAGATAGGATGGATACTGTCTCTATTTGTCTTATGCTGCTATAACAGAATACCTGAGACTGGGTAATTTACATTGAACAGAAATGTATTAGTTTATACTGCAGACTGAGAAGTTTTAAATGAAAGTGATGCATCTGGAAAGGGCCTTCTTGCGATGTCATCCCATGGCAGTGTGTGAGAGTGCAAGAGGAAGATGAACTCGCACCAATGCCCTGTATGAGGATGAAACCCTCATGGCCTAATTCACTCTTAAAGGTCCCATTTCTTAATAGTGATACAATGACAATTGAATTTCCACGTGAATTTTGAAGGTGACAAACATTGAAACCATAGGAGGATCCAGATGTTTCTACTCCAGAACTCCAGGGGCATCATTCATGTTAACTGTGTCATCCATCCAGGTAAGAGAAGTAGTGGCCTAAATTAGGGTGGAGACAAGAAAGATGGAAAGAACTAAAATGATGCAAGAAATGTTTCAGAGTAAATTAATCAGGCCTTAGTAGCTGGATGTGGGGAGTGAGAATGGGGATAAGATGTTGATGCCATTAACTAAAATAAAAAACAGAAGGAAATTCAGTCCCTGTGAAAGGGGCTTTCTTGAGGTAGTGAACTTGTTGACTTTGAAGTATTCACAGGAACTCTGATTATTTCTAGGTTACATACAGTTGGACATGCAGCTTTGCAGCTCAGAAGAATTTGGGTTAAGTGTGTATTTTGGACAGATAGTAACTGAAGCCATGGGAGTCAATGAAGGTGGCTGAAGACACACATAGACTGAGTCACAAAAGAGCTCAGCATGCCCCAGGGACCAGCAATAACCAAAGAAGGAACATGAGAGGAGACTGCGAAGTAATGTGAGGCACAACCTCTGGATGGAGCAAAGTTCTAGAGAATGAATTACTATACTGAAAAATTAAAGAGCATCATTAAAGACAGTAATAATTCCTGGATTTAATTTCAGAATCCTAAACTATAAAACATTAGAAGAAATTTTAGTCATTTTTAAATTTTTGGATAGTACTCTAGCAGGTTACCTACATAATACTGGATATATAATGGTTCTTTTTTCTTTTTTTGGTTTTGGGGTTCAAACTCAAGGCTTTGCACTTGCTAGGCAAGTGCTCTAACCACTGAACTAAATCCCCAGCCTAATGATTCTTAAATGATATCTACAGGAGTATATTTTATAATTTACTTTGATTATCCTGGTTTTAGCTTAATATCCAGGTGACCTATTAAGTTTATTCTGACTGCTCTGTGTATAAGTGTGGTTAAGTGTGTGTGTGAACACTTACATACAAAATGGATGTGAAAAGATATTTTTGACAAAAGAACAAGGAAAAATTATTAAATATAGATTTAAAGTATTTATTTTGGATAAAGGCTAACAACTGGTTCATTGTTGATAGTTGAAATAGTATTAATTTTCATAAAAGTAAATGAAAACATGTATAAATAAGAAACAGAGACACCTTCAATGTCTTTAATCCATGTCCCGATTTTGTCTCATTCTCAAACACTTCACAGGGAAATTGAAAAGCACGCATATACACGTGGGCTTCTTTTTTTTTTTTCTTAGCCAAGACTATTGTGAAAATAACGAATTATAAAATGTCAAAGTACTGACAGCAGGAAGAAGAGGCAAGGAAGCCAAAATTATGAATGAGGTTTTATTTGTATTCTATTTAATTTATAATTATTTGCCCTTTATTACAATTTGCATGTGTGTGTGTGTGTGTGTGTGTATACCATGGAAAAATAGAGCGTATGAGAGACTTTAATAGACACATTGTTCATAACATAGATTGCTGTGAATGATAGACACAGTCCTGTAAATTGCTCAGATTTGAAGATGATGCTTTTTTGATCACTGGCATGTGGCTATGTATACAGAAATCCCAAACAAGTGAAACAATCAGTCCATCAATTGGTTATTTTGTTTACTTAAAATCAGAAGAGTTAGTTTGAATGATTTCCCCTCCCTGGATGTTTGGACATTAAATATGTAACCCAGATGTCAGCTGGGGCCATGTTGTCCCCCTTGAGAGATCTAGATAAGATTGGCTGGAATCATGATATCCACCTTGTGGAAAGCCAAAACCCTTTTCAAAATATTAGTGAAATCCAGGTAGCTTGCGTTCTAATGGTTACTCTTCCTATTGCTTCCTCTTTCTGCATTGCCTTGTTGTATCCACTACATTATTCCAAATTCAGACTTTGAACTTCTGAGAAAAGTTTCACAACACTAAAGTGTAGATCACACACATGAAGCATTCATGAGTGTAGGCAATATTTTGAAAGATTAGGCAACAGAGGACAAACAGGACAGAAGCATCTACCTGCAGCAAAATAGAAACACACACAAAACACAAAACTTTACATTTAGTATGAGGTCACTCAAACTCTTTCAGCTAGCTTCCAGACCAACATTTCTTTGGGGCCTGCTGAAATTGCCCTGTGGCATAAATTAGTATATTTATTAAGTGTATTTCATTTAATAAATTATTTATGCATGCACCCGCAAACTTTAGATTATAGCATTCTTTGTAAGAGCAACAATTAAAAATCATAAAACTTTATTTATATAAAAGCATCATTAAATTGCTGAGGATGAGTCACAGTTTGATATTGAGCAGTCACTTAAAGTAAATGAAAATCTGTATGGCCTTAAAAGGAAAAAAACCCTAAAATAGATTATGTAGTCACAAAAATCAAGATGACGAAGGTAGTAGGTTCCCATTTTTGGAAATAATATATTTTGAAATGTAAAGATATTAAAATTATTATAGTCATTCCTTTTAGGGAAAGGTGTTGAGTTAGAGTGATTTACACCTTCAGTTTTATACTAAATACTGTTAAATTAAATTTTAATATTTTAAAATGAATAATACACAAATTTAAATAAAATGTTATTATCTCATTCAGAATAGTTCTTTTGTGGTTATTGGAGAAATGGTCGCTATTAGAAAAACATCGGAAGGACTTAGCATACTTCCTTCCCCTTCATACATTAACTTCTGGGCACCCCAGCTCCGCCCGCCTGGTTGATTTGCCAATTCTATTCTCAAGCCAGAACCTTTGCATTTGCTCTTCTCTCTGCTTAGTTTGAAGTTCCCTTCTCCAGATGCCTAACCTCATTTGAGTCTCCAGTCAAATTCCCCATCGAAGAGACTTCTGTGACCGTCCTGCCATAAACCCCTCTTTCCACACGGCCATTCCCGATCGTTGCCCAATTACTGTGCATTACCTTTGTAGCCTGGTCACTCCTTGAAATTATAATGTGTCTTCCCCTTAGAACTTTGACTTTGTGAGACCAGTGGCTTTATCTGCTTTTATGGCTACTGTTTCAATATCTCACGGTAAGCACTCGATTAACTGATGTATGAGTTTTAAAAAAGAAAGAATGAATAAAAGAAGTGTTGACGTGCCTTCTGGTCTTTTTCCATAAACCAGGAGTTCGTCAACAATAGTTCCCCTCTTAAGAGGAATTCATTTGTCAAATCTCAGGTATTACATTTACCTTGATTTGGTTATTTATTAGCCTTTTCCACATAATTTTTAACAGGGTTTCCCAACCTGTCCGTGGAAGACAATTTTTCCAACGACAGAGTGTCCGGGGCGCGACTTGGGGAGGAATGGTTTCCAGACTAGATGCTGGTAAGGAAGGCACAGCCAAGTCCCCAGCAGGCACAGTTCACAGGCTCCTGTGACTGTCTCTCCCCGCTGCTGATCTGACAGCAGGCAGAGCTTGGTGTTAGTGCATGCGGGCCGCGGGGAACAGCCGTAAAAACAGAGGACGCTTCTGGAGCTCACCAGCCGCTCACCTACTGGCGTGCGTCAGAGTTTCTAACGGACCACCAATAGGTGCCCGAGGTGGAGCGGGTGGGGAACCTGATTTGTAAGACTCAAAATTCAGAGTAGGACTTGAAAAAAGTATAAAAATAAAAATAATAATTCCAAAAAGTTGATTCATTACTTAGTCTTAGATACACATTATTTTAAGCAATCCTCCCAATAATCCTCTCGGGTATGCTTTATTATGATATTCACCTCACAGGCAGGAGAGACTCAAGGTCACCTACGTGGCTGCTGACTTTAGCTTCCCGGTGGATCCTGGTGGGTATGCTATTCTCTTGTACGTCTCTACAGATTTTCTTGCTTAAACAAGGGTTTATTTTTTCCCACCATAGGGTAAAAAATAGCGTGAATTTCTAAATTTTGGGACAGAAATAGCAAGATATAATCAACTGAATTACAGATGCATGCTAACAAGTATAGGTTTTGTTTTTCTTAACACATCTGTACATGTTTTATATAATCATTAATATTAAAAAAATTCTATTTTCTGCTTATAACAATTTCAGGTGTTAGAGAACACTTTACAGATATACAATGGGTGGGTAAACCTTATTTTTTAGTAAGACATATGGACTGAGTGCTCCAGAGAAGCCTTCCCCTAACCTACAGTATTGCCAATCCCTCCACTAAAACCTGTATGGGAAAAATTCGGCAAGTGATCTCTAATTAGTGTTAGTCAGTCTCCTTTCCCTCAGAGTAAATTCCTTTGTGTCCTACATTACTTTTCCCTCTAAGTTAAGACCAGAAACACCAAATTCCCAAGTCTTCCCTCACTGTGCAAATTCTTAGCTACAAAAGCTCTCAGTATTCCCTCACCTGACTCAATTCTCACTCCTTCCAGATCTCCGAATTCTCCCATTGAATCCACTAGATTTCCTAGTCTGGTGCCAGCAAAATCGCCTATCTTGTTAGACACTTTTATGACCCCTCCCTTTTCTGAACGAACCGAATCCTCCCTGTATTACTGAAGAGTAGTTTTCCTCCTCCTTTACGCCATACACCACAGACCTGGATGTGGATGGGTATTCTAGCAGGCAGAATTATTGCCTGCCTCTCCACCCACTCCAAAAGAAGTCTGTGTCTAAACTGCAGAGACTGTGAATATGTTCAACATGGCAAAAGGTCTTTGCAGATGGTATTAGGTTAAAGATCTTCAAATAGGGAGATGACGTCAGGTTATCTATTTAGGTGAGCTCATTACAATTGTAAAGATTCTTAAAAGAGGGAGGCAAGAGTGTCAGAATGTTGGAATGGAGAGAGATCAAGACACTGTCTACTGGTTTGAAGACAGATGAAAAGATCATGTACCAAGGAATGTGAACAACCTCTAGAGGCCAGAGAGAGCAAGAGAACAGATTTTGCCCTGGGGCCTCCAGAAGGAATTCAATGCTGCTGATACTTCCACTGCAGCCAGTGAAACATATTTCGGACTTTTGACCTCCAAAATTACAAAATGACAAAAATATGTTACTTTAAACCGTGAAGTTCATGGTAATTTGTGACAGCAACAACAAGAAACTAATGCAGAGGTCTTACTTGCTCATCTTTGTTATTTGTAGACAATATTCCTCCCCTCTTGACCCCAGCTCTTTTAGGTACATGCTATCAGATTCAGCCACCACTGTGCTTGCTTATTGCTGGCATCTACTGATGGTCTCATTCCATTCCATTTATTGAAGATATTTGCTCACTATTCACTGTCTTTCTCTCCAAAGTCATTTTTGGTGTCTTCCATATCAGTATGTATAACCATTTTCTACCTCGATTTTCAATCTTTGACCTTCGTACATATTGATTTTTCCTCTATCTCATCCCACTTTTGGGGTCTTACTGTAATTCTTATTAGAAATAGCAACATAATTATTCAGAATTACCCATTTTAAGTCTTACTCTAGGATTTCCTACTCATATTTTCTATTTTACTATCTCTAGTACTCTCCTTCTTGTATCTTGGGGTTTGTTTATGGACCTGGCTCCTTATTTTACTGTCCATCGTCTCTTCATGTCTCCACTTTGGTTTCATCACCTTGGACTCAGTGTCCCATCGCCTATCCCATGATATAAGCCCTCAGCTCCCTTACATGTGTCTCTTCTTCCATTGCACTGGCTTGGGAAAACTTTAATCTAGGTGAAATCTTAGCCCCTGGCTTTGTCCTTTTGATAAGATATAGTTATACTCATCATGCAGATGGAATTCACTTAAAATGTATGACTACAATATCTACTGGGATTTTAACAGTGCCACTAATTCTACTACATTTTAAAATTTGAATTTTTTCCTCTTCTCAATCCATCAGTTCTCTCTCATCTCTTCTCATTCATAACTGATTAATAAATTAGTGTTTTTCAAATTAAAAAAGCAATTGAGCAAAATATTCCTCATCTAACAAGCACTAACTCTACCCACACGCTTCCATTAGTGGTATAAAATTATCTGCTCTGCTTCAGCCATTATGCAGTGAATGAACTCTCTGTTTTCCTATATAAGGCAATCATTTTACTTGTATATTACCCAAAGTCTTTGACTAAGAAGTTATCTCTCCTTCTCTCTTATACTGTAAAGCCTGTTACAATAAATATCAGATAAATTCCAAATTCTCCATTTTCTTCTTTGTTAGAAGATATTTTAACACAAAAATTACACTATAATATCTTTCTTTTTTTTTTTTTTTTTTTTTTTTTTGTGGTGCCGGGGATCGAACTCAGGGCCTTGTGCTTGCAAGGTAAGCACTCTAACCACTGAGCTAAATCCCCAGGCCTACACTATAATATCTTTCTGGTGAAAAGAAAAATCCCTTACTCCAACATCCCTTATTCTCACTTTTAATAAAACTCCTCAAATAATTGTGTACGTAATAATTGTGTATATTGACCATGTTCGTCTCCTCACCGTGACAACAGGTATCATGTCTTTATTCTCGAAAGACTTCCACCTGGTTTGCGGGGTGTCACACCTTCCTGGTTTTCTTTATATGTCTTTGAACCCTTCTCAGGAGGCTCCTTTGCTGGGTCATCTATTTTTTTTTTAAATCTCTAAATGTTGTAGTGCTTTACAAAGAGGCATTCAAAGTTTTTCTGTCTTCTGCTGTGAATGTCTTTAAACAAACAATTTCAAATTAATCCTCACAAAATTTTTTAAAATGGGTATTATATTCGTTTTCTAAATGAGAAAACTGGGTCTTCAAAGGTAAAGTAGTCCAAACCCACAGTGGTCCAAGTGGCTGAAGAGAGGAACTCGAAGCCTGATTAAAGAGAGCTCAGACCTCGTCTAACTGTGTCCCTGGGTTACCATGCAATTGTCATTCCTGGGGTTTATAATGCCTGCAATTGAAACATCTCATTTGGAGTACAGATAAAGCAAGCTCAGATTCCAGGGTAGTAGCTGATGTCTGTCCCTCACGGCTTCTTTCTTGCTTTTGCTGCCCCTTTTTACCTCTGGCTTCATGACACCAATAGCTCTAATGTTATAAATTTTCTTCCTTTTCTTACTATCTGTGCCTGAAGTTTTGAGATAAAGTTGAATTTTTTTTGTGGCAGATTAGAATATGGGGGTATCCAAGACCCCAGCAGGCAGGACCTAAACTAGCAGCAGTTGCAGATGGGAGCTTTGCTCTTTGGGAATGAATTAACTATCTCATTGGCCAGCCGACTGTTGACTTAAGAGGTATCAGCATATTGAACACTAAATTTTTGAATTAATTTATGTGTGTTTAACTTATTTCTGTATAAGAATGAGAAGATACTGAAAGTCTTATTCTGAAGAAATCTGAAGTAGGCATTTTTAGTGTATCGAATCTTGTATGTAGCAAAGGCTTTTTTAAAAAATTTTATTTTAATGGTACATTTTAGATGTACATATTGATAACATTCATCATAGGGAATTTGTAACTGTACATGATATATCTTGTTGCTCGGCTTTTTGAGAGTCAAGGAGAAACTTCTCTTGCTATTGCTTAAAATTGGGTAGTTCTGGAAGAAATTTTTCGTGACTTTTCAAGATTACTGAAACTTTTTTTTTTCTTTTTGCTTACATTTTTAAAAATGAACAATGATTCTCCCCGTGCGTGTGTGCACATGCACACATGTATGATTTATTCATCCTCTGATATGGGGGATAAATGATAGTAAGATTTAATAGTAGCTTATTGGAAACACAGTGCTTCTAAACTATCATACCTTAAAAGAACAAAGGTTTGTGTCTTTGATGATTTAATTCATTGCTGAGTCTTCTGTAAAGTGCTAATGTCACAAAATCTGGCAGTTACCAGAAATAATTCACATTTAGTGAAGGCCTATTCTTTGTATCTTATATACAACATCTTACTTAATCTGGGTTTATGTCTATGCCTTCATAATTTGACATCTGTGTAGGAGGTAAAATTGTTTAAATTCTGTAGAATGAAGAATGTCTAGTAACTTGTACAGTATATTAGAATCTTTAACTTTTTAATAACTTCAAGCAATTTCCTGAAACTGGTATACAGAAAATTCAAATTTTTTTCATGATTTTATTCTTTTCTGTGTGTATGTGAGAGAGCAAATTATAAACTGTTTCACTGCACTAGAAGGTAAATTATAAGTAACATAATAAACAAATTGCTCTATTAATTCATTTTTAATCTGGCACATTAAAATTAACACAAAGAAGACATGAATGAGATAAATTTAGTAAGTTTAATATTTTGAGAACATTCCTGCTATTAGGAATAAGATTAGTATCTACGAATTTACAGTGAAATAAACATTTCCCACATTTGTAATGATTTTATTAATCAGTTTAAATAGAGAAAAGTCAAGATGACTCTATATTATTATTTTTAAAAATTCAATTTGAAACTCAAAAGCTGATGTTATTTATCAAAAAGGAGTTACCATAAAGGTGAAACATGTCAATTGTTTTTTCCTAATACCGATTGACTTTGGAGAATAGCTCACATATGACATAATATTTGGCTATTGAAATTTATTAGTTAAATCATAGACCTATATATAAATTGACTGAAAGTAAAATTGAAACAGATTTGTGTCGTGCTTTAAGAATCTCACATGATGGACTTGTCCTTGTGTTACCATGAAAGACCCCACGCCCTCATGGTCGGACTAGGAAATAATTTTATTTATTAAGCAGTGTTCCCTTACTGAAACATTACTGTGTTTCAGAATAAGATATAAATGTGTAACGTCAGACAAATTCCCAAACACTTATGCCTTACTGTTTCATTGTTTCCATCATCAAACCTGGAGGTAATATACTAGCAACGTTATTTATTTTGAAGAAATAGGATCATATATGTAAAGCAGAGGTTGAAAGCCTCAGATGCAGTGGAGTCTGGTGCACGGACCTGTTTGGTTGGCATGCTCAACACTTCAAAAGTAGACTGAGCTAATATTTGAAATCTGGACAATTTTAAATATAAATGAAAATTTTTTATTTACCTTGAAAACTCAGCAGATCAGGCAGCAGAAGGCCTACCTTCGTGGAGGCCACGATTGTCTGTGTATTCTAATTTCAAGTCTTTCATGACAGTTCTGATCCCACAGAGCCCCGAGGTCTAACCACAGACTCTGATCTGACCTGATAGACCCTTAACTCTTTAATGAAATTTCCCCCAATATCTAGTTCCTCTATCAGTCTAGCTAGACAGTCTCCACCTGGTCCTCAATCTAACAGGTTTCACCTCTCTCCTATTCAGTGAAATCATTCATCAATACCAATCACTTACTCCTGTGGGGACTGGGGTACGATGTTCTCTGGTCCTTACAAAATCTGTTCCCCAGTTTCTGTGCATCTTCTCTGATTCAAGTGCAACATCCACGTGGCCCTGCCCCTCAAGGCTATAAGCATTTGGGTAATAGATGCTCTCAATAGCATCTTTCCGTTGCCAGGTGTTGTATATTTGGCATCTCAAGGAATCTGCTCTAAATGGCTGTGTAGAGAGTGGTCAGAAGGACGTGCAATGAATAGAAGCTGTATCCATAGAGAGCAAATTTGCTTAGTAGTTTTTAACACTCACGTCCAGTCCTCTTCGCTGGTTGATTTTTACCTGTCTGTCTCCTGTAGGCATCTGTGTTGTATAGTGTTTAGCCCAGTTCTGTCCACATGAAGCTCTCAGTAGGTATAGTTTATCGTTACATCACGCTCCATGCAAAAATTGAAGCAGAGAGAACTGGCCCTTGTACAACTGGGAAAACATCCAGGAAGAAGGTAATATTCAACATGGACATCGAGAGTAGCGAAGGTGTGGTAGAGGTGAGGACAGAAAGAAGGTGGGGCTAGCAGGAGGCCATTTCCGGTCACGACGTCTCCGTCTCAGTTGACTTAGATTTCCTTTCCAAGAACGTTAAAGTTTCACCTCAAACATGTTAGAGTCTCATATTCCTAAACTTACTTTTACTCTATTTTCATCCAATCAATGCTGAGAAGGATTAAGGCAGAATAGCCTAAGCAAAGACTCGGGAGGAGAAAATTCACTATCGGAGATCTACAAAGTGACAATAGATTTTTTTTTTTTTTAGAGACTAGCAGACTATATAGTTAAAGAGATACAGTAGGGTCATACTGAAAATCAGCTGGAGTAGGAGGATTGCAATTTTGCATCCTGCCTGGGCAGCTTAGTGAAACCCTGTCTGAAAATTAAAAAAAAAAAAAAATCATTTTCCTCTGAGTATATTGCACTGTGGTTTCAAGTCAGATTTTTAAACCAGGGTGTCTGATTTGCGGTGGACATGTAGGATCCATCACAGTCAAGGTCTCAAAGTGTTTAGTGGAAACAGTTTATTAGAGGTGCTGCAGGCACTTTTCAAGCACTTAATGCAATTTGTAAAAGTTAATCTAGCATTTTAAAAGTAATTAAAAGTCACATTTAATAAGAAATTTTGATGTCAGAGATCTCATGTTATTAAGAGGTTCTGCTGGGTGAGCTGATTTGTTGTTTGTACTGAGCTCAGGGTGAAACTCGTCTGGTTGCTTTTGCACATTAATTTGAAGTACTTAGAACAATATGTTTGATCAGTGAGTTTACTGCTCTTTAGTGGTTTTGATTCTATGCTCAATCTTTGTTTTTATTGTCAATGTTTATTTGTGTTGAATCTATTCTGCCTGAGAGCATATTCAGGGAAGAGTATTGTTTCCAGATCTGTGTTTGGAAATCACACACCTGGCCAGATGCAGACCCGTCAGCTGGATGCAGACACACATTGCTCTTTAATCATTGGCTGTACTGGGCCAAGCGAATGTGTGATGCCTAGAGTAGAGGTGATATTACACTGTAGTTTCTTCCGCATATAGGTGAAGTTTGGATGCTCTTTATACATTTGGTTCTTTTATATTTGACAAGGTTACTAGGCACGTCAATTGTTCCTTAAGCCTAACATTTTATCAACAGTTTATTTACATAAGGAGTAAAATACTTGCTTTTGAAACTGAAAGTGGCTTTTTATTTAAAAACAAAGTTTAAAAATAAAATTTGATGATAGCCATGGTGAGAATAATTAAGCTGAAAAATATGTCATAGCATCAACTAATTTCACAACCAAAACATCACAGAACATAACAACATAACAAAAGAAAGCTCATGTATTTTTATTTTTTGGGTTTTTTTTTTTTTGGATGGTCTAGTATACTGCATATATTCCTCTTTATTGTGAGGCAAATTCTACTGTCTTCAGACACTCACTGCTATAGATTTGGTGCTTTTGGGGTTTAATTTTTGTCCTCCTCTGGCCACATCCCCCTCTATGGAGCAAGTGAGTTCATTGAATTGTAAGGATAAGCCCAAATAATCTGAAACTAGAATTCCCTGTCCTTCTAGGGTCTTCCTGGGGGTCAAGCCTGGGCTCATCACCCTGAAGGAGGTCTTCATTGGTATTCATTACACCGAGGATTTAGTGGAGACCAACAGGGAACTGTTAGGAATTCATGAAGCTTTGACCTGTAACCACAGTGGCCACATACAGGCATGAAAGCTCCTCAAGGTGTGGAGTGAAGCCAGGGGTGGGAAGAGAAGCTAGTTGGACTGCAGATGGGCTCCATTGTTCTCATGTCTCTGTGCATAGAGCAGGATGTGGAGGAGTCCAGAATTCTTAGTTCAAAACTTGTCATGCACATCCTGATGAGGGTGTATTTGTTAAGGTAGGAGACAGAACATACTTCGTTTAATAGTTTGTTATCATTTACTCACTTAAATGTTTAGAAATACAACATCTAATTCTTCCTCTGTATTCTTATTCTAGATGCTGCAAATAGCAATGGCATGTATGTATGGAATTAAATCCTTATTACCATAACAGTAATCCAATAATCAAGTACTATTGCTTCCTATAAATTGCTGAAGAGGAAATTGGTATACAGGAAGATTAAACAACTACCTGAGGTCGGACAGTTAGTGAGTAAGGGTATAAAGAGTATCCTACTTTGGCTTTCACATTCTACTTTACTCTTTATTTTAACCACTATATTGTGCTGCTTATTAAAACAATATGTCACTAGTTCATTTTTTAAAAATTAGTACATGCTTGTAGGACATGCTGTTTGCATTCTTAGGGAGTGTTTACATGTACTGAACATAGCTTGATTTTTTTTTTTTACTCTGCTTCTTCTCCCTACTCACCTTCTTCCCTCTGTCTTTAGATACTCTTTCCACACTTTCATTGTCATCATCACCATCACTTTTAGTTCATGTTTGTGACATATAAAGGTTGTGTTCGTCGAGTGTGTCATATACCTGTACATGACATAGATCTTTTTGCTTCCCCTTCCTCAGCCCCCTCCAGCACTCAGACTCTTAAGTCATATTTCCATTTGTAAAAGGTCTATCTCTCTGTTTCCTTTATCTATCTTTAATTTTGCTCTTTAATCGTATGTTGGATTATTGAAATGAGAGAAACCATGTGGTATATAAGCTTATGTATATGATGTGTTTCACTTAACATCATGTTTTCGAGGTGTACCGATTTTCCTATAAAAGTCTCAAAATTATCCTTCTTTATAGCTGAGTAGTACTCCATTAAGTGTAGATACCAAATATTCTTTGTCCATTCATCTGTTGACAGATGTATAGGCTGCTTCTGAGCCTTAGCTAGTGTGCATTGTACTGCTATAAACATTGGTTTGCATTTATCTCTGTAATATGATCTCTTTGGCTGTTTTGGGAAAATGCCTAGAAGGAGAAGAGCTGGGTTAAATGGATTTTCTATTTTTACTTTTTTTGAGAAATTTCTATAATGATTTCCATCATTGTTGTACTAGTTTACATCCCTACCAACAATTTAGAAAGGTTCCTTTTTCCTTACAGTCTCACTAGCATTCGTTAATATTTGATTTCTTGTAAGATGGAAATTTTGTCTCAGGTAAGATGGAATTTCAGTGTTGTTTTAATTTGTGTTTCTATATTGGTCAGAGATGTTGAAATTTTTTCATATGTTTATTGGTCATTGTCACTTTCTCTTCTGAGAGGTGTCTATTCATTTTAATTACCCATCTTTGACTGGATCTTCTATATGGAGGGTCTAATTTTTTTTAATTCTTTATATATTCTAGATATTAGTCCTCTGAGAATTAGTTGGCAACAATATTTTCCCATTCTGTAGGTTGTCACTTTGTCTATTCTTTCCTTTGCTATGCAGAAGGTTTTTAACTTGATGTAATCTAATTTGTTGATTCTTGCCGTGTTTCTTTTGCAACTGGAGCTCTGTTCAGAAAGTTCTTGCCTACCCAATGACTTCAAGAGTTGTATTAGGCAGTGCTTACTAGAGAAACAGGTTTAATACAAGATATACAAATATATAAGAATTTTCAAGATTGGCTTACAGTAGCTGTCCACAGAATGAGGTATGGAAGAGTGCAAAGTGTCTGTCTGTGTATTGGAGATCTGAAGGATCCAGTCAAAGGCCTAAAGCTCAGAGTAGTGACCTGTGTAAGTCCCTATCAGGAGACCAAAACATCTGGAGGCTGAAGGGCCTGTGCAAAGAGTGGAGCTCCTCCAAAGAAACAGAAGGAAGCCTTCTTTCCTCATTTCCCTTTCATATTATTCTGATGACAATCCTCCCTAGGGCAGGTCTTCCAGAACTATGCCTCCAGAAATGATGTTGGAAGCCTGCCTTCCCTTTTAATTTTGTTGAAAAATTTGAGAAATATTGGTTTTGTAGTATCATTAAAGTTCTTATAGAATTCAGTAGTGAATTCAGTAATGAATCAGGCTCTGGGCTTTTCTTAGCTGATAGTTTTTTTATTACTACCTCCAAATTTCATTGTATATTATCGGACTGTTCAGAATTTCTATGTATTCTTGATTTAGTTTTGGTAATTTGTATGAGTCTAAGAACCTATCCATTTCTTCAAAATTTTCCAATTTCTTGGAATACAATTTTTGTAGTAGTTACTACCATCTGAATTTTGACAATATCCATTGTGATTTCTCCTTTTTCATTTCTAATTACATTGATATGATGAGAAAATGGTAAATTATTATGATTTACTCAGAGAAGCCTTAAAAACAATAAGAGGACAAGAAAAATTCATCCAACATCTAGTAGATGACACTGCGAAGCCTGACAAAGGCCAATTGGAGTTAGACAGAGTTAGAGAGAAATTAGAAGACAGCATACATGGAATAAAAATTTTATTTACAGAAATCATAATAGAAAAATTTCCAAGTATGAGGAAAGACTTCAACATATAAGTATGTGAAGCTAACAGAACACCAACCATTATGAAAAAAGAAATTCCCAACAACACATCTTACTCAAATGTCCAGATGCCCACCAAAAAGACAGAGTCTTAAACGCTTTCAGAAAAAAGTAAATTCTCAGACCTAAAGATAAACTCATTAGAATTATGGCAAACCTCTCTACACAAACTTTAAAAGCCAGGACAACCTGGAGTGAAGCATTTTAAGCCCTAAGAGCAAATAACTTCCAACCCAGATTAGCATATCCTACAAAAATTTCTTTCAAAATATGTGGAGAAATAAAGTCATTCCATGAAAAACAATCAACGTAAGAGACACACGAACACCAAACCAGCACTCCAGAAAATACTCAAGAATATACTAGGTGGAGATAAGGAAACCAACAAAGGAAAAAATTCAGATGGAATGAAAACATTAAGCAAGCAAATAGATATACAAAAAGTAAAAATATAGGCATAACCAACAGAAAAAAATGAAAATATTGGGAATAAATCAACACCTTTCAGTGGTAACTCTCAAGGTTAATTGTCTAAATTCTCCTATTAAAGGGCACAGATTGCAGACTGGATTAAAGAAATAGAATCCAAAAGTCTGTTGCATTCAAGAAATTCATCTAATGTAAAAAGATATTCATAGATTAAGAATTAAAGGATGGAAAACCATATTTCTTGCACCAGGATCCCAAAAAGAATCAGGAGTAGTAATTTCACTCTCAAAACAAACTTCGAGTTAAATTGATCAGAAGAGGCAAAGAAAGTCACTACAGACTAGTTAAAGGAACCATCCAGCAGGCAGATACAACATTTGTAAATATGTATGCAGGGAGCACTGGTGTACCTATCTCCATAAAACAAATAGTGCAGGACATAAAAGGTCTAATAAATACCAACACAATACCAACATGGCAGGTGACCTCAATACCTCACTGTCACAGAGAGTCAAATCAACCAAACAAAAGAATCAACATCAAAATATCAGAGTTGAACCACAACTTTGAACAAGAAGACTTCATAGATGCCTACAGAGTATTCTACCCTACTATAGCAGGAGACACATTCTTGTCAGCAGTTTATGGAAGTGTCTTCGAAATAGGCCACATACTACTCTACAAATCATGCTTAAATAAATACAAAAAGATCAAAGTCACTGCATGTTTAATATCAGACCATAAGGCATTGAAACTAGAAATTCATCAAAGAAGAAACTGCAGAAAATTTATAAACACCTGGAAGCATAATAGCACACTCCTGAACACCCAATGTGTCACAAAAGAAATGATTTCCTCACTGCTTGCTCAAAAGTAAGTTGTTTAATTGTAATGGAATGTCTAGCCAATGTAATAATCCAAGAAAACAAAATAAGAGGCATACAGATTAGAAAAGAAGTAAGGTATGCGAACATGGCTGTCTATGTAGAAAACCCTAACAAATCTATAAAATGGCTACTAGATCTAATAATAAAAAGTAAGTTATTGAATTTTCATATACTTGTGTATTTTCTAAAGTAGTTCTTGATCTCTAGTGTTCTTACAACATGATTAAAAAGTCACTGAATATGACTGTAAGGATTTAAAAACTTACTGAGATTTTTTTTGCATCCTATTTTACCATCTATTTTGCAGATTAGTCCGTGTGCTGATAAGAATGTGTACCCTGCTACTGTTGGATGGAATGTCCTGTGGAATTGAACTTCTCAATCGAAATCTGTATTATTCAGAACGTACTCGAAGTAAAACTTGGAACTGTTACCTGCAATGTCTTCACTGACTGACATCATCATGAGTAAGTTATACCTTTTGTGAAATTCTATTACTAAAGTATCACTTTCATTTGTGAGCCCTATACAGGGCTTTGTTTGCTTGTTTATTTATTTTAGGTGCTGGGGGATCGAACTTGGGGCCTTGAGCTTGCTAGGCAAGCGCTCGCTCTATCACTTGCTTTAATCCCTCAACCAGGACTTTGTTTAAAAATGTGGTTCTGTTGAAATATTTGGTGAGAAAACAGAAACCAAACAAAGGAAATGCAAGAGTTTAGGCAAGAACTGCTGAAGGCCAGACCAGACTTGTGGTGGGATGATGCAAAAAGCATAGGAACTTCGTAAATTTACATCTTAATTATCTCCAGGAAACACATCCTGCATAACACTGTCCCTGCAGCTACTGCTAGTTTATCCTCATTTACTCAGAAAATTCTGGCCAGTCATGAGAGCAAATTATTATTCATGCTAAGATCTCACATTGTAAATATTATATAAAAAATACTTTCTCCCATATGCATCATTTGATCGTAGCTGACCATTTAAATATGTAGGATTAAAAATCAGATCTGATATTTGGGGACTGAAAGTTGATTGCTTACAGGAGTATTCCAGTGTTTGTTCTTGTCTTTATTTTCCACTGAATGCACATTCATATTTTTAGTATCATGTGCCTCACAAAGCTAATAACCTGTATTACCTCGTATAAGGGAAATTTACTGTTTTATTCCATCTGCTAAGAAATGTATTTCTTTAAAACGTTATAAATGAATAAAATTTCAGCTTACTATGCAAAGCAAAAAAACAAAAGAAACTCTTCTTATCTATTTTTTTGTCTCAATTGTTTCCTTGAACCAGGATACTGTATCTTAATAGTAAAAGAAAGAAGGCACAGTTGAAAAACCAAGTTTGTAGTCTCCAAGAAGATCTCTAGTGAATATCCAAGTCTTTTATGTAGATTTCCCTCCTCCTTGTAGGTAGACTGAAGAATGACATCTCCTCCTCCCTCCCCCAACTTTTCACACCCTCTCCCTCTCCAGCATGACTAGTTTATCTGTTTGCCAAGAAAATTTCACTCCTGAAATCCTAGTTGATGGAATATTTCTGTTTTTTATTTAACTTTGAGAACAGTACAGCATATGCATTTGGTGGTTGCTCATCAAATCACTTTGCTGTTTCCTCCCTTGCATGAGAAGAGAAAGATGTTAAATATTGAGCACAGAGTCTGCTGTCAAGGTTAACGAAGCAAAATCAAATTAAAAAGAGCATGTTAATATGGCCTTATGCCTCCATATTATAAGACCGTCAACTATACATGAGGATTTCATATTTTTGTGGGAAGCAAATGATGAATCAAATGGCAAATCATGAATGTCTTAAGAATTTCACTGCATTTTTGATAATAAAGAATATCATTTGTAGTTTAACTCGGGCCTACCTTTTGTCTTTCACTTCGATGTCTTCTATGTATAGAAGTTGAAAATTGAAATAGCACCTGAATAATAGAACTCAAAAATCTCATTTTGCCTAACTGTATCAATAAAGTGTAGTGATTGAGGAGAAATTTTAGCAAGACAAATCATTTTCTCAATTTTTAGATAGCCTCTATGACTTAAAATGTAAATTATATATTTTTAAATTTGTACATGTTGGCTAATTGAACATCTTTTTCTGTGAGCATATTTTTTCTGACTTTGTAAGGTATTATCTGAGACAAAACAGCATGGAGAGTGTTTATTTACCAGCCGGGAAGGATAAGGAAGCCAGAACCTCATAACAGTCTTGACATGAGTGGTGTGTGCCATGGCCTTTCCTTTCGTACTTCAGCAGCTACTAAATCCTGCTGTGCTTCCTATTGCCGGCTGACAAGAACCAGAAGCCTCTTCCCACGAGTGACTAGTGGCAGATGGCTCAAGCCACTGAAATGCTGTGCCCCATCCTCATCTGTCCAGCGGGAAATGGTCATTAAAAAGCGTGTTTTTGCACACTGCTTCTCTTAAGGCTGCAATTTATGTGTAGTGTGGCACTAGTTAGTTTAATTTAGCAAGTTTATTTTAAACAACTTCTATATGCCGGGTAACATGCTGCATACTTTGTGAAGGTGGAAAAGACCTGGGAGTAGCATATTAGCTTATTGTGTTTAATTTTTACAGGAAGTAATGAATGTAAATCTAGGAAGATATAAATAAATCAAGATTGCTTGGTCTTCAATTTTCCTGCAGATTAACAAACTCTTTTGGGGGTAGAGAATAGCAGTTATAAAGAGAAATGAGCAGGATAAATAAGAACAGGTATTTGAAGAAATTAAAACAGTTTAAAATATTAAAAATATTGATTGTACATATTGAAATTTCAGAAATATATGTTACTGTTTACTTTTTAAAATTTAGACTCAGAATTACAGAAGGAAACATGTTTATTTGGTTCTGAGCTCCTTTGTTTTTTTCTTTTTCTTAAGACAAGTTCTCACTATGTAGTTCAGGCTGGTCTTGAACTCACTACGTAGCCCAGGGCTGGCCTCAAACTTTCAGCAATCCTCCTGTCTTAGCCTCTTACATGCTGGGACTATAGGTGTGCACCACCATGTCCAGCCGTGAGCTCCTATCCATCGCTCCATGTGTTTATCCATCCAACTACCCCCTTATAATTCATTCATTCAACTCATCATTTGAGTTCAATCTAAAGTTTGATTTGTTGAAAACAAGATCTTCATAATTTCTGACAGAAAGGAAAACAACTGTGGACCAACCCTATTGGCTAAAGTTCTCATTCTAAGAAAGTTGGTTCTTGAGCCCTACTGTGGTGGAGACTGGCAAATGTATCCGAAATACTAAAGAGAAATCCTATTCGTCAGATTTTATGAACCCACAGATTCCTTTCTCTGTTTAAATAACTTGCTCAATTTTCCATGTGTCTTCAACTTTTCTTCTTTAAGAACTCTGGGAGACACAGACGGGAAAACATTATCTGCTTTCCAACTTGTACCATTGCCCAGGGCAGGAAGGAAAAGTGAGAGCAGCTAGCTTTGTGGGCCTGTTTTCTAGGTGTGAGCAAATGGGAACATTTTGCTGCCTCCAAGCTGGAACCAATTCAGAGTATTTATTTGAGAAAACTGAACAGGTGGACAAAATGAATAAAACCCAAATTGTGTTTGCTGCCTTGTAAACCCTTAGCTATTCAAGTACTTAGGAATAAAATACAGGGTCTAGTTTCTCTGTTTTAGGTGATTATATGAGTCTAAAGATGCACAGGATTATTTCATTTGTGTGTCAATTTTATATAAATGAAGGGAGGCATTCACTCAAGTTAGCGTATGACATATATTCTTAAAAAACCCAAATACACTACCACAATGAGTTTTTCAAACCAGAATTAATGTAGACAGTCGTGTTTTGGTTTAGTTGGTCATTTTTATTCCAAGCTAGAGCTTGATAAAATGTTTCCTTTCTGAATGAAGAGTTAGGCAGAAATGTATCACCAATATAAATATAAAGAATATAAGGTGAGTTAAGTGATGTATTATCCCTTATTAGAAGATGTAGTGCTTGAAAACATATTAACAGGCTGATTCTCCAGATATTTGTGGTAAGTAACATGGACATGAGGGATTTTACAGGATTTGAAATACCTGATTTCAATTCTTTTACGTGTAGACATTGAGAATGTTATTTGAACTTTTCAAATTCTCAGGTCTCACACAGAGAATGGGATTCAGGAGGCAGAGAGAACCTGGGAATCCATAATTTTATAAGAGCTTCAGACATGGCTGGGGATTCTGCCAATCACACCTTTGTCAAGGGGTGTGTGCGCGTGTGTGTGTGTACGTGTTTGTGTGTGTGATTTGCCAGCTAGTTTGTGAGTTAAAACATGATTGCATTAATGGAAAATCCCAGCCCCAGTCTCTCAGTAGTTTTGACAATTCCATTGCATTCAAATATTTGCCCTGTTTTAAAAAAATACTGCCTAAAGAGAGTTCCAACTTCCTCACATTTTTTAGAATCCTGTTATCTTTTCAAGCTGACACAACCATCATCCCCTCCAAGTGCCTTTCCCTCATCATCATAACAATTTTACTAGTTTGAATTCTGGCGTGTCATATGTGTGTATTTGATGAGACATGTTTTTCCTATTATTATGGAATCTATGATAAAGATTTTCTCAGTAATATTACTGCCAATGTCACCCTTAGTATTGGGATAACTTTTTTTCCCTGTAAGGATATCTCTAATTTTCTGCAGAGGGTGTGGCAGAAAAATTAGGAATATGGACTTTGAAAGCAGACCACACACACGAACATCCCAACATCATTACTTAATAAGCCGTGTGTCCCTCAGCATACTACTTGATTTCTTTCTTTAGGCTTTTTGTCGTATATGTGTGTGGTACGAAATGAATACATTGATTATAGGTAGTTGGTACATGTATATGACATATCTTAATTCTTTTTACATCCCCTTCTGCTCCTAACATCTCTTAGTGCCTTTCCCATTTGACAAAGATCTACCTTGCTATTTCCTACTGTCTATTTTTTATTTTGTGCTTTATTTATGCTTTGAATTTCTCAGATCAGAGAAACCATACCATTTTTAAACTTGTGTATCTGATTTACTTCACTTAACATTGTGGATACAAGGTGCATTCATTTTTCTACCAATAATTCAAATTTGTCTTTCTTTACAGCAGAGTAGTGCTCTACTATGTATAAATGTCACATTTCCTTTATCTGTTCATCTGTCGATGGGCATATAGGCCACCTCCATGATTTAGCTGTTATGAATTTTGCTGCTATAAACGTGGGTATGCATGTATCACTATAATATGATGTCTTTAACTCTTTTTTGGGAAGATATTTACAAGAAATAGCTAGATCAAATGGAATTTCTATTTTAAATTTTTGGAGGAATCTCTGTTGCTTCATTTTTAAACCGTAAAATAGGGATAAGGAGCTTCATTAGGGTAACTATGAAGGTTAAGTGAGTTGATATATTTTAAATGCTTAGAACAAAGCCTGACATTTTAGATTTACTATACGGATTTAAAGACAAATGTGTGGTTTAATCATCACTAGGAAGGGAAGATTTTTAGATTTTTCATTAGATTTGTCTCTTCATTGCACTTCTTGTCTCCCATTTAATTTTCGCTATCTTTTAGAATTGTAACAATTGATGGACGCTGCCTGATATTTGTTCTGGAAAAGATAAGGCATGTAAAAAACAAATAACTACAGTTTTTTTTTTCCTTATCCTGCTAATTGACCTACACAAAAATATGAAGAGATTTAAAGATTGCTACTTCTGGAGCAAAGCAAAATATAGAAAGTTGGCATTTAAACAGAGGAATTTGAGGGGAATATGACTGTTTAAAGGAAACAAAGACCATCACTGTGTCATAGCAGATAATGTTCTTCCCAGTTTGCTTTGGTGTCATTTGGAGGAACACATACATTTTTGTGCATTTGTCCTGTGCAATCTTCCACACTATTTTCAGTGGAACAGACTCTCATTCAGTGAATGAGGAATTGCTGAATGACTTTACAGTGAAACTAACCGAACTGGCTGGAAGTTCAGTACTGTAATGTCAGGCAACCTCCTTGCACATGAAATACAATTTTTCATAAATTTTGAGTTTTTAAAGAAAATCAAGTGGCATTTTTAAACTGCTGCCTTATGTTGAAAATTTTAAATATAAAAATAATGGAAGTAATTCCTTCTTTATAAATGTGTTTGGTGAATAGATTTCTACTCTTGAAATCTGTAAGAAACTTAGAATGTTTTTTTGAGCCACAAAAGCATTACTTCTGTACAAGAGCATTATGTCTGTGGTTTATAACGTCATCCGGACTCCTTGATTGATTTATAACACAGTTATTCAGCCATCTCAGTTCATTAGCTGGAGTATTTTTCTCAGCATAAGTCGTGTCTTGTCAAGGCTTTAGCTCCTAGTAATGCCTGCTTCTCAAATCCTGCAAATTCCAGGTTATTGAAAAGACTTCTCAGTTCTTCCAGTGATTCATATCTCCCACTTTCATTGAGGATGGTAACTCACTGAAAAAACTCACACTGCATAAAAATGTGTGACAACACGCTTTGGCTTGGGAAGGGAATGCTACCAGAGATGCAAACATCTGCTGAACGAACACTTCAAACTCCCTCACAGCTTAGAAGGAACGCTGTGCCTGGAACTCAGGCAGGAAGACGTGAACATGTCCTGTGAATTTAACTGCCTCCTATCTAACTCTACTTGGTTTTCATTCTCGCTTGGTGATACTATATTTTTTATCCAAAATAGTAAGTACAGAAACCAAATACATCTGTCATTTTAAAATGTGTTACTACTATACGATGATGGCGAGTAATGAAAATAATTCCATAATTTATATCCTGGTATGCAAATAAGTAAGATTAGAAAATGGTTAGCAAAATGTGTGTATAAACTGCATATTAAAATAAAAGCATAACCTCTCAATAAAAAAGCATAACTGCTAGAGTAAACATGACAATTGGGTAAAATGATAACAATATTCCTGGCTACTCATTGCAGGCATTTAGATAATGCCTGTGTGAAACAGAAAGAACATGGAAATACTTCATTTTTTAAAATTCACTAAATGTCAAAACGTTGGTTACTAAGACATGTCATCTCTTACTTTTCATGTTCTTAGAAATGGTTCAATGTTAGGCCAGCGTTTTTACATGATCCACCTGGAATGTGAAAGCAAATTCTTGATCTATATATGTAAGTAGTCTCAGAAATGTCTTGCTTTCCAGGGACACTTCTAGTCTCTGCTCTATCAGGGTAGCCTGCATCTTGTTGAATAAGCCACGTAAACATCTGCATGAAGAATTTTGATTTTGGAGATTAGCCTCAAAGAACAATTTGACTGAAGAATAAAATTTGGAATATTATATTGGAAATATTTTGAGCATTGTTACTCTCAGAAATTTCATTTAACTTCCCTCAGTTTTCCTCCCAAGTATTTGACTCAAATGGAGAGTTAAATATTCTTTATTTCTGATGATATCGACTATGTCTGTACTCTGAGGAACCCCTACTGGCATCCTTTATTTTAAGCACTAGATGTCTTTCCCTTTTCTAGTTTTTAGGAAAGCAAGAAGGGAAGGTAAAACAATGAAAAAAGTGTAAATTTCAAAAGGTACATGGGTATTTTTTCCATAGAGAATTTAAATCTTCAAATGCAAGTAACTTTTCTGGTCTAAAATCTTAAATTAAGAGTTTAAAAACCTATTTATGGATTTATTAGATTTCTTGTTTATTAAATCAGACAGTATCTAACTGAGACGTAATAGTGGATAGAAGAAATAAAAATGCAACTGTGCTGATTGAAATTTTATATACTTACTGGTATTTATACAAATACGTTTAGAAAAGGAATTAAATAGACATTCTAATTATCAGGGATATGTTATCAGTATCAAATTGTGTCTCCAAGTCATTGAATATAAGTTATATTGATAAGTATACATCAATTCTGTGGAATATATTATTATTCTTAGAAGAATAACTTATGAAAAAAATTATGATACAGAAGCAAACGAGAACATGACTTGGCCAGAAAACCAATGACTGTCCTTAGAATTGGAGTATTCAACTTTTTGTTGTAACTTCTGAGCATCTAGTCTGAGAAGTTTATAATTATGGGAAACATTGGCAATATTTATTTCACTGGATCTGATTATAGCCTCCTTCCTGACTGTTAAACATCTTATTGTGGGAGTAATATCTTATTATTCTCTATATTGTCACTTTTATCTGTATCTCACATCTTTTCATAAATTTCTGAACATAAGAAAGGTCCCAGTTAACACATGGATTTGTAGATTTCACTTGTTAATTATGTCAGTTTAGCATGTCTTTTCTAACTGGTGAGAAAACTCATCAAGAAGATCAGCATTACATTTGGCTAAATATCTTAATCCTGTCAATACTAATATCTGTTGAAATATGGACCTGGATTGACTTTAGCATTGCAAATTCATGGCATGAACCTTGGACAAACATTTTAACTTCTCTGAAGTTCTTTATGTTGCCAAATGGGTATAATATTGACCTCATATGTTGTTCTATTAAATAAAATAAATTTCCTAACAACAATCCACTGCACACAGAAATTACTCAGTAAGTGCCAAGACTCAATAATTACTCAATAAGTGCCAATTACTCAATGTCCTTCTTTCTCCCTCTTCTGGTTTGATCTAAAATATCACCCAAAGATAAATTGATGGGCTTTGGGGAAGCGATTGCATCATTAATGGATCAAGATCATAAATTAATGGCATTATTGGGAGGTGATGGAAACAGGATATGGAGTCTAGTTAAAGAAAGTGGATCATGAGAGGTCATGGGGGCATGAACTTAGAAACTGTATGTGGTCCCTGGCTCCTTCCTTTCTGGCTCTTCTTGTTGTAGTTCCTTTTCCTGGCTGCTGTGGGGCGAGCCGTTTGTCTCCGCCATGTCCTTCTGCCATGGTGTTCCTGCCTTGCTACAGACTAAATATCCAAAACGGTGAGCCAAAATAAACCACTCCCTCCTTGTAGTTGTTTTTCTCAGGTATGTTAGCACAGTGAGGAAAAGCTAACACATTCCCTTTCCACAGCCAAACAAATATATGACATTTAGAGCTATTATCACTTTTTTATTATTTTACTGAGATTTAGTACTCTTTGCTTTGTGTATATATTTTTTGTTTATGTGAAAACCAGAAGATATTTGAAGGTACAACATTACTTTCCTGCCATGTACTTCCATAGAGTCCAGGGTGGTGCTGGGTGTATGATAAAGGTTGAACATCCCTGATAGCCAATTGATTGACACAACCAGGACATTTTAATGACAAATAATTTTGCATATAAGTGCTTTTGGATGTGTGTGTTCATGACCAATGGTAATTAAGATTTGTACTTGAAAATCACATCTCAAGTAGTAGTTATATTGGAGTAGATGGGATGAAAGTTGTGGACAGAGCGGGAAAAATAGTCAATTATTTCTTAAACTGAAATGACATTTCAGCTGTATGAGTACAGATCCTCTGAGCACAAGGTAGAATGTTGCCGTTTCTAGGAATCATTTCCCATGTGCTTGATGTATTAATTATATTACCTAGAGTTTTAGAAGCTGTCTAGGATCGTGAGATAAATTTGCCACTGGGTTTATCTAAGAGGAAATGTCTTAAGGAGATTGGAAATCTTATAATTCACTGAAACAAATACATTAGTTGCACATACATTTCTAATGCTTTTATAAAATAGGGTTTCAAAGAAGGAAACATTTAATCCATACACTAAACCATGCAATTTATTATCTGACTATTGTATACACATGAAGGTTTATGCTTTCAATGTATACTGAGAGGATTCATTTATTTTATAATACTATTTACCACAATCTTAACAAAGCCATCCACTTCACAATCAAGGACCTGTTGTAAATAGCCTGTAAATTGTTTTCACATAGGAAATTATTTAAACATCACTTAATTTATTTAGAAATAATTTCTATTTTTTCTCTTCGTTGCCTAAAACCACAGTGTGTATGTGACCACGGTGTTCATTAACAAAGAGAAATAAGGTAAATTTATAACACCATTCAGACACTAATAATACAAAAATTCATAAAACCCACCTTTCTTGTAAATTGGCTTTATGTCTTAAAATAATATTATTAAAGGTTAATGTAAACTTTAGGGTGGGATGTTCGACCTGCATATGACAGATTGGAAAGAGGATTCTGGAACATTTCAAAGGTAAAGGAAAATAGGACATGACAGATTAAAGAGCTCGGAGCTGTGCACACCTTCCTCAAACTGCCCTTTATCAGATGGATTAATGTATTCTTACCATTGGGAAAGACAGGCTGCTACCTAAGACAGTAACCAAAGATCTTGCTGATGGCGACCTGGCATTAGCAGGAGAAGAGTGGGAAATGTTTATTTCTCCTGTCACTCTACTGAAAGAAATAGACAGCATTTGACCTGTGGCTTATCTTAAAATAGCTTCATTAACGCAAAGAAGCAAGTTGAAAAACAACAATATAGCAAATATAGTCTAAATGTCTAAAAAGTAGGGCATCTGGCCCAAAAGCATATTTACTTATTACTTGGCAAATTAAACTTATTTTATATCAATATATTAGAAAAGAAGCATTTCCATTTTGGTAAAACCTGAAAAAAAATTCATTAACTCTATTTTCTTGAGCAGAATTTGTTAAAACTGTATATATCAACTTTACTAAATATAAATTTCATAAAATAAAATGCATGTATTTTAAACATATTGCTTGGTGAGTTTTGAAAACACATATATCTCTCTATAAACAGAACCTTGTAAATGTGGAGCACATGTCCATCATCTCAAAACATTTCCTAGTGCCTTCTTGCACTTAATTTCAGTCTCATCCCTGGCGCCAGGTCAACACCGCCCTGCTTTGTTTCCTATAGATTAAATTCCTTCTTCAAGATTTCATATAAAGTATCCACTATGTTCTCTTTTGAATTTGGTTCACTTTACTCAGTGTAATGATTTGAACACCACCCACGTTGTACGAATTGTAGTTTTTTCCAATTGTATTACTCAGTATTAATACTATTGCATGGAGATTGTACGACTTATTTACAGGTTTTACTTTTTTTTTATGCTTGGTTCCTTACCGCTTTCTATAATAGATAACAAAACTGCTATGAGTGTACACCTCTTTGGGAAAATATATTTTCATTTCTGAGGAGAATGTTCCAGGAGATGAATTGCTAAGTCATAAGAAAAAAAATTTAATTATACAAGGGAGTACTAAGTTGATTTCCAGAGTGCTTATACTACTGTAGATGCCTAAAACTGTATGGAAGAATACAAATTTTTCTGCATCCTCACCAATACTTGGCATTTTCAGGTTTTTTTGGTTTGTTTTTGTTTTTTGCTATGTTGGTAGGGATTTAGAGGTAACTCAATAAAACTTTAACTCACATTTCCTGCATGAGTAATGATGTCGAGTATTTTTTTCATATGTTTTATTTGTATATCATTTAGTAAATGCTCAAATATTTTTCTACTTTTATTGGATTATTTGTATTCTTGGTTGGGCATGTTTTTACACATTGTAAGATATACATATTGTGAATAATTTAAATCCATAGCTATCTCCTCACTTTGTGAACAAGTCAAAGAACAGGTATTAAAATGTAAATAAAAATTAATTTGTCCATTTTTTTTAAAGATTAGCTTTTGGTGTTCTATTTAAAAGAATGTTTGCCTACACCTACACCTAGGTAGTAAAAAGTATTCTGTTTACTTCATGTTTTTTTTTTTCTTTTAACAATATTGGAGATTAAACCCAAGTAGTACTGAACTATGTCTCTAGCCATTTTATTTATTTATCTGTTTTTATTTTGAGACAAGATTTCACTATTTAAATTCATGATAGATTATAAATTAGCTTCTGTGTATGATGCTATGTGAGGCTGAGTTTCATTATATAGTATTTTGTCTATAGATGTCCAATTGTCCCAGTATTATTTGTTGAAAAGAGTATCCTTGCACTTTAGAACCATTATATGATCTTTGTAAAAAAAAAAATCTGCTGAACACATACGTGTAGCTATCTTTCTGAACTTTCTCTTCTGTTCCATGGATTCATGCCATTTCATTCATGCCTTATCTCGATTACTGTATTTTTATGTTATAGCTTGGAGTAATATAGTAAAATCTCTCTGAATTTATCCATTTTAAAAAATTGACTAGGCTATTCTAGGTCTTTTATATTTTCCTGCAAAATTTCCAGTCATTTTGTCAATTTTTATAAACACAACTTGACAGTATTTTGATTGACCATGTGTTAAATTTGGAGAGAACTCAGTTTAAAATATTGAGTCTTCCAATATATACTGTATGTTGTATTAGTACATTTATTTCTTATTTTAGTATATTAATCGTAATAGATTTTTGCAAATTTTTATGATCTACATATGTAGCCATATTTTCTATGAATAAAGAGCATTTTATTCAATTCTAACCTATATCCATTTATATCTCTATCCATATATCAATCCATAATTTCTTTAATTTTTTTCTTTCCGTATTGCACTGGCCAGAATCTCTAGAACAATGTTGTCTAATAAAGGTGAGGATAGAAAATCTTGGTTAGAATCAGAAGGGCGTAGTGTTAATTCATTCACTGTTAATCACATGTAGATTTCTTGTAGATGCTAGTGTCATATCGAGAGAATCTTCTACTGTTCCTACTTGGTTCAGAGTTTTCACTATGACTGAATGTTTAATTTTTGTCAAATGGATTTTCTGCATAAATAGAGATGATCATAAATTTTCTTGATTAGATTGATTATATGGTAGATTAAATTAATTAATTATTGAATGACAGATCATACTTATATTTCTTTGTCCTTTTTTATATAATTTTGGAGTCAGGTGCTAATATTTTGTTAAATACCTCTATGGTTACACCAATGAAGAATGTTTCTAATTTTCTTTATTATGCCTTTGCTGGAATTGGTTTCAGGAAATTTTGAATTTATAAAATAACTCTGGAAAGAACCACAACTCAGAAAAGGCTTTGTATAAAATTGGTATTTTATATTAAGTATTTAGTAGAATTTTTAATGAAGCTACCAGAATCAAGAGTTTTGTTTATTTTCCTCACTGGTTTTTTTTCTTATCACTATAATTTCCTTTTTTGTGTGTGTTCTTTTATACATTTATACTCTCATGTTTGTTTTTGCCTTGTTTCATTCCACTTTGGACTCAGTTTTTTTTTTTTTTAGCATCTTAAGTTTGATGCTTAAGTAGTGGATTTTAAATTTTTCTACTTTTTGAATATATGGATTTATATATGTAAAATTCACACTTAACACCATGTTAGCTGTGTCCCCTGAATTTTGATAGCTGTTTTTCTTCTATTATAATACAATTCAAAATATTTTTAAATTATCCAGTGATTTCTTTTTTGATCCATTGGTTATTTACTTAGTTTCACAATACCTTGGGACACTCAGATTTTTAAAAATTGTTTTCTGAATGGTTTCCATGGTAAAAAAGAATATGTGATGTAGATTTTAATATTTAAATTTATTGATATTTATTTTATAATCTATATTTATTCTTTATTCCTGTTCTATGTGCACATCTAAAGAGTTTCATTTTTATCTTGATATGTGCAATATTCTACAAAAGTTAATAGAGCTTGTTTGTTAAAGTGTTATTCAACTTTCTTACCAATTTTGTCCATCTATTGTCTTAGCTCCTGAGACTGAAATATTTAATTGTATACCCAAATATAAATTATGAATATATGAACTTCTACCTTAACTTCTCTTTTCTAAAAATTTTAATGTGTGTTTTTCAATGTCTTTTTATAAATCTTACATTCAATATTTCCTTCAAATCTTTTGGTAGATATAAATATTTATTTGAAAGCCCCTATTGTCTAATTCCATTATTTTTAGTATTTCTGAATCTGTTTCTACCGAGTGATATTCCTACTGTTTATGGGAAACATTTTTCTGGTTTTATACATGCCAATTTATATTTGATTAAATCCTAATATTATTACCCCTATAATGACAAGTGACTGGATTTTATTACTTTCCTTTAAAGGTGTTGATAATTATTTTGAGAAGCAATTAAGTTAGTTGCAGATAAGCTTGGAGTTTTTGAAGCGTGCCTTTAGAAAGCATCTAGAATTCCTTACTCTAAGGCCAAGTTAGCTCAGTACTAAAATTAGATCCATCCAGGTCTACTACTATTTAACAAAATTTATTTAACAAATTTGTTTCACCTTGACTGATAAGAACACCAACATGTTAGCTATTCACACTGTTTAGCTTAGAGCTCCCACTGAGTTATTCTTTCTCTGATAGTCGCCTTTTCCTGGACTTGTAAAGTTCACCATACACAAGCGCAATTTAACATTCACCCATAAATTCGAAGAAGTTATGTAACAGATTTTTGGAAACATTTCTCTGCATAGTACTCTCCATTCTGGTTTTCTACACTGTAAAATGTAAATGCCTTGGTCTTTTTAAAATCACATAAATCTATATCTCTTCAAATCAGTGAGATGAGATCATTGTGCTTGAGTTCTTCCTACTACTTCTGTATAGTGTGGAAATTACCCTCAGGCAGAAATCTGGGACAATTATTGGGCTCACTATTCCTTCTTTGTGGAATCACAGAACGTGTATGGCCTATTGTATAATGCCTGGAAGAAGTTGCTACACATGATTTTCTGTACTTTTCTGTTTACTATAGGAGATCATATCTAATACTAATTACTTCAACAGATCTCAAAATAGAAATTTTCAGGTAAATATCTAACAGCATGTTAGAAAGAAAAATAAAAATATATAGTGAAACTTTAGTTTTTGAAAGTTCAAACTAAAGTACATTCATGAAAGATTCATAGTAGGTGATAAAAATATAAAACAAGAAAATTAAGATAAAAATAATGGTTACTTCTTGTGAAAGGTTGGAATTGTAGTCAGTGAGGGCATATGGCGGTGCTTGGCTGATAGGAATGTTCTATATTTTATACAGGTGGTATAAAAAGGTGAACAGAGGAAAACAAAAAAATGTAAAGGGTTTACTGGAGCAGCTCATGAATCAGTGCTAAATCAGAAGTGGTTTGAGGCTCCACCAAGGAGCAGAGAAAGGTTTTATGGAATTAATGCAGAAGCAGAGTGAAGAAATTATTCGACTGGCTAAAACTCAAGCATTTGTCTTACTTGGATTATTCTGGTAGGGAATCCCTGATTATGTAGCTAATATTTGGCCATATATGATTGGCTAAACTTAAATTGTATTTTGTTTATGTAGGAACCCTAGAACATTAGAGCCATTCAATCTGTCTTTCCACTGTCATTGTAAAAATGGTGATCACATCAGGGCTAATTTTATATTCATTCTTTAGTTACACAGATAGACTTTATGCAGCACTCTGTATGTCTAACATGTCTTAAATGTTTAAAATATTTTATACACATATATACACATGTCAATAAAGTTGAAATCACTGGAAAAAGATACTGTCATTGACTTGGTTTTTTGTTCTGTTGGGTGACATTAGGGAGGAATAACTGATCATCACACTCCCTCTAAAGGCTGTGATGTCTATTTCGCTGTTGACATGACACAGACCTTAATCAAAACCCAGTCTTTCAGAAGCTTCTGTTTTTTTCTTCTTTTAATATAATATTATCCTTGACTGCTTCCTTCTTGAAACAAAGAAATTCTTTTAAATGAAAGTAGTAGAAAAGTTTTAATGAATTCTATTACGTGCTTAATTTTCTTATTTCAGCACTTTTCAACAAAATATCGGACTGTGTTTCTCTGTTTAAATTGAAGGAGCCTTCTCATACTTGATGTGTGCTCACTAACATCAAATAGATATCATTTTATTTTGCACCATATACATAATTTTTCCTTATTTACCTCCCAGTGGGAATTGTTTCAAGCTTAAAAGCCCAAGTTATAGTCAATTTCATTGCAGAAAAATATGTGAACTATTATAATTAATTATGAAAAAGTTGCTCATATTGTAGAAAATGCCTGTTATGTAGTATTCGATGCTTTTATGGCTAATTAACATCTCAGTACTAAAAGATGACTTTAGCTTTTTGAAAAACTTTTTTTTTCTTCGGAAAGTTTAGTCCATTTTAGTTATCAAGTAAAGAATTCTAATCTCCAACCATGTAAAGATAACATTCTATCTCTCCCCCTGATTATTGTATGTAACGTTAAGTTACCATGCCAATTTGCTGTCCATGTCCACAGTGGAAGAACTGGTCCGTTTTGGACTCTTGGTAAAGTGAGGCCAAATGCTTTGAGTGACCCACAGAGAAGATGTAGAACAACAACAAAATTTGTTCCAACACTTTAATTAGAGAAAAGCATGAGGCATGAAAGGTTGTTATGGATTTATTTGTTTTGAAGTTTTATATCAAACAACCCAATACCATAAGACCTCTGTTAGTGTAAGTTCATAGTCAAGAAAAAGGAATGTAAGTGAAAATGGCATTTAACCCACAATCTTTGCTTCACTAATTCGCTACCCTTTTTTTTGTCTTTTAAGAATGTCCTTGAAAAGATATGGACCCTTCTACTACAAGAATGGTGTGCCTTACATCCACTGTACAATGTGTAGTGCTGAAGGTATTATTCAGTGTTATTGATGGCCTACATTTTATTAAGAAAGTGATCAACAAAAAAGAGGTCAGCTATTTCAGATGAGAACTTGAAGAACAACATATGTTCCTTGAAAAATTGCTCAGTGGTAAAATTGTACAGGTTTACTTCAGAGATTTCCCTTTTCTAGTTTTTATTTTTTATTAGTACCTGTTTGCAGTACATAATGATTACGTTCGGGTACCTCATGAAGGAGGACACGGCAGAGAAAGCTATTCTAAGTAAGCAAAGAGAGAAAGAAGGAACCACGGTGCAATATCTCCTTCAAAATCCCACCTCTTAAAGGTTCTACCACCTCCCAGCGGTGCCATAGGCTGGAGATCAAACCTTTAACACATAGTCCTTGGGGGACACTTATGCAAACTACAGCACAGAGGTGAGGCACAGTAAGATGCACACAATGGATGTCACACAAAGTATAAATGATCATAAGAGAGCTATAAAAATTGGAGAAGAGCCAGGGGTCAAAGTGTTAGTTAATATATGTATGTATAAAATTTCATTGACTTTAAAAAACGTTTCAAGTATAAAGACCAAAAAGGCTTTTTGGTCCAGACAGACACAGTGAATCTCAGTGCACATATAAACAGATATTTGGAACTTTTTCTATCTCAAGAATAGGTAGACATTCTACACACATCCAGGAAAAAGACTAGGGTATATTAAAAAGAGCAAAGTTAGGGTTAAGATTTGGACCTTTTTGAATATTAAAAACAGAAGTTAATGAAACAAAAATGTGCAAACTTTAAAGAAAAATTTGTTTTATTCTTAGACAAATCATCACTTGTGAAAGAATTTCTTATGCAAAGATTCTAAAAAATATACCATCTAGAGTACAGGTATGTCTGATTAGAAGTTATTTTTGCTCCCAATGATTGTGCCATTTGAATTTTAAGACTAGATAGACCAAAAACTGGTAAACTTACTAAAATTCCTTAATGATTTATGTGTATATGACATAATTCTCGATGTATCGAAGGGCTTCATTAAATATTAAATACTTCCATAAACTGTTAATTATTAATTATCTGAAAATTTACTCTCCATTGGAACTGTCCATTCAACAAATATTTATCCACTTCTCATTATAGAAGTTTCCAATCTAAGAGGAGCAACAGACCACTAAGCAGATAATTACAGTGATTAGAATTGCATAGAGGAAACAACGTCATGCTTACAGAACGCAAAAAGGTAACTTCCAACCACCTCAAAAAGTAGAAGGTATCACAAGAGACATAATATCTAAGATTATACTTAAAATATTTGAAGGAGTCAGTAAGGCAGAGGAACCTCCCTCAGTGGAAATCATTACAAAGAGAAATAGTAAACTCACTCAAAGTACCAGGAATGTTGTGAATAGAGGGATGGTCAGAGTTATTTGGGGCCAGTGCCCACCACTATAACCACTGCAATTGCGCTGGGCCGGCCTTGTCCTTGAGATTTGATTCTCTGTGGTCACTGTCTTGAAATGCATTATCGTGCTGTCTCTGAATTTACATCTTGTAATTGAATTCCGATGGGACGTAGCATGTGTGCCTTTGCTTCAGGGCCTTGGCTCCCACTGAACCCTTTCACTGTGTCTTTGACTCTCTCGGAGAGGGTTGTCAGTCACCAGATCCCCATTTCCTGATGCCGTTGACCCAGAACAGCCCAGTGATTGTTACCGGTGGGGACCTAGGTTCTTGCAGAGTTGGATCAAGTGCACTCAGGGCTGCCAGCACTGAGGTGAGCTGAGCAAGTGCCCGGTGTGGAGAGCAAGCCTATCCCCCAGGCCCTGTCTAGGTATTTCCTGAGTCCCAGATGGGGGTGTCGACAACTCTGAAGGCCGCAAGTCCCGTGTGGGTTTCGATGGGGGTCTATGGGAAGGGTACATACCTGGCTTGACTTCTCTGGCCTCCAGCCAGGACATGGTACTTTGGTCTGGCAGCTGGTGGGAGGGGAAACTGCATGTGCCAGCGTGGACTGAATTGCAGAGCACAGTCCTCAGGACCCGTGCTGTTCGGCACTTGCACCACGCCTGGGAAGTCACGGCTTTAAGTACCCAAAACCCTGAATGTGACTGGACCCTGAAAAGAATATCTCTTCCCTTCAGCTTCCTGGATGATGACTAGAACTAAAGGCATGGAGAGCTGTATAAACTTGCTCTGAAAAACTCATATTCTACTCTGACATTTTCTAGACATGATGTTCTCTCTTTCCCTTCACTGCAGCTCTGATCATAAGCTTAGTTGGTTCATTCTGAGTAGCAACTTGGCCAAAAGGGGCATAGAAAGATGAAAATTTATATTTTGTTCAATATCAGGATTCCCTTTCTGAATTAACCTGGTTGTAGATCGTAAGACCAATGACCACTTGATTCAGTACATAGCTCACTAAGTCCCTTAACGTGAAATGAATAGAGAAATATGATGGATCTCCATGAGTTCACAAAAATACACTTTGTTTCCCTTGCATCTAACCCTTTTGGACAAAACCTCTGGGAGTATGTAGAAGACGACAGGGTAAAATTTTGAATAAAGGGAAAAGACAATTGTATGGTGGAGGGAGAGCAAAAAACTACCAATATGATTAACAAATATTCTACTTTAATTCTAAAGAAATATTGGCTATTTATTTCTAAATAAAATTTAGAATTTCAATATTTTCAAATGTTAGAATCATGAGTCTTTCATATACTAAGAAACATCTGGACAAGAAGAAAGCTGTGGTGGACTCATTATTGTGGTCAACTTGAGCAGGAACACCCAGCTGAACTGAGTTGGTGTGGTTCTGGGCAGAGAAGATTCACCTGAAGGTTATTGCCAACACTACATAAAGGAGAACGGAGCAGCAGAGAGCGGCTAGCTGTTTCCCAGGAGAAGCTCTGTTGCCACTGGCCCTCCTGAAAGGGACATGGCTCTTCTCACCGCAGAAGCAGCTCTGGGCCTTGCTGTCACTGAAGATAGCTGCTGTTTGCTTCCTAGGCACTCTGGTCTTCCTCCTCACTGACAGCATCACATCCTGGTTCCAGTACAGATTTCTTCAGCCATTTAGTGCAGACGCGCACATACATGGGACATTGCTGTGGGCTCCCAGCCCTTGGTTGGATCTTTCAGGTCTCCGGTGCATAGACAGACTTTCGGCACTCTTCCTGCATTTGGCTTGTGGGTGAGTGTTGTAACTCGTATTTGTCCTCTATTAAGTCTGCTCTCTTGCAAAGCATTGACTCTAGAAAGGTAACTAATACACAAGCAAATATGAGGATATATGCTAACTCCTTATTGGCACTTTAAAACATCAATCTGTGAGTTTAAATTGGGATTTTTTTCATCTCTGCAGTAAATAATGAATGCAAAAATTCTCCAAATTTGTGAAAACCGGAAGTACAATGTATTTTAAAATTGTTTTGCAGAAGCTTTTGTAATTTTATTGTATATTATCTCAAATAATGATAAATTCAGTCAGAGGAATTGTACTAAAATTAGAGATTAAATAACTGGTTTGATTGGGGTGTGTGTGTGTGTGTGTGTGTGTGTGTGTTTTGGAACTGACTACTTGGTTCAGCCAAAAGAGGTACATAGATTGAAATGATTCCTCATATTCCTAGTTTGACATAGAAGCTAAAATCCAAGAGGTGTTCATATAAATTGTACAAAGCTAAGAAGGGGAGGAATTTTTCGTTTCCTTTTTTATATAAAGAAATTAATACTATGTATACTATATAGAATATTTAATATGAATTAGGGCAATTCAGTGTCTTTATTTTCAACTAGTTTCACCATTACAATTTAACTAATCAATATAATCAAATGATGAACCAGTTACACAAAATGAAAGCAGCTGTCCCGATAGAATTGATGCATTCGAGAATTTATTTTTTATGTATTAACTCCTGTTGATAGCTATCGTCTCTTTTTCCCAAAACACATATTCACAAACACAAACGCACATCTGCACCTCACTCTGACTCCGTTGAACTTTACAGTTTTGTTCTGAACACTATCTTTTTCCTCCAGGCAAGTGTAAGTTTTCCAACAGGCCTCAGCCCGTATGCTCTCAGAGCTGCTATTCCTGTTTGAACACCCAATTCAAATGTTACCACCTTCTGGACACAGATGGGGAGGTAGTTCCAGTGTTGTCTGGCACAGAGGACAACTGCAGTCTACACAATTAATTTTGTACTTCAAAGTAAGTAGAAAATAGTTTGATGGCTTCCAATATGTAGAAATAATAATCCTTGAGGAGATGGAAATGTTAATTACCCTGAGTTGATCAGTACATACTATATACATATGTCAAGTTAAAATGATGCGCTCCGCAAATATGAATGAACTTATTTATCAGTTAAAGAGTGTCACCACTTGCACGATGGGTGGTCAGGGCCAGTTTTTGCTGTTGATTTACATAAAGTGGTATTCTTATTCTGTATTGCAATGAACAAAATAGAGATTTCTGACTAGCAGTATGTAATACTCTTGAGAGTTCACTGTAATCAAGCATTTGTCATAAAATTCTTTGTTGCTTTCATGATACAGCCTCAGCGAAAATGGTTTGTACCAATCCGCTATGCCACAAATGGGAAGAGGTATGGTTCACCGAGGTAGAATGCCTGATCTCATATCAGATGAGTAAAAAGATAGCTGCATTAGAGTGAAAAATGAGCTCGTGCTATGCCTAGGACATTCGATGAACTCAGGAGATTACTGACTGTGCAGTTCTTCTACTACCATCGGTTGCTACTCAGAGATTTAAATTTCCTGAGAGGGCTGGGTAAGCTTAGGAGGGTATCACCTATGAAATTGCAGAGATGCCTGATTCCAAGCTTGGTATGGCATCAGCACGTTAAATCACTTATTGGGGTCATTAGTGAAACAGCAATAATAAGAATGTAGTTTGTTGAAGAAAATTTTTGAGAATTCTATCTGAGATCTCACTAGGATCACAAAGCAAGCAATAATTCTTCTGTCAAAGGCCACTTCTGAAGCAATTTGTTTGTATTCTGACTTTCAGATGCTATTCCGGGACACAACACAAGTTCCAGATTTCTAAAAGTAAATCAATGAAGGAAAAAATGTATTGTAGATGATTTCATTTGAAAAAGAAAACAAATAAGATAAAAAGTACAAACCATAGAGTTTAAAGCCTGGCTAAATTTAAGTTGTTTCTAAGGAAAAAAGGAGACAACTTCGACATACCTATTTTATTTAAATGGCTTAATTCCCCTTACTTAATTCTGCACTATATAAACAAAATTGATACAGCTAAAGATCTTAGGAAATCTGGAATAGAAGGAGAATCAATAACAATGTCCAGATAACATCATGGACTATCTTTGTTGATCCCGCTTCATGTTTTAAGAATCTATCATTCTTTATGGCAGAGTAGTACTCCATTGTATAAAAATACCACATTTTCTTAATCCATTCTGCTGTTGACAGGCATTTGGGCTGCTTCCACGATTTAGCTATTACAAACTGTGCTGCTATAAATATGGGTGTGCATATATCCCTGTGGTATAATGATTTTATTTCTTTTGGAAAGATACCAAGAAGTGGAATAGCTGGGTCAAATAGAATCTCTAGTCCTAGTACCCTGAGAAAGCTCCACACTGATTTCCACAGTGGTTGTACCAGTCTACATTCCCACCAACAGTGGAGACAGGTTCCTTTTTCTCCACAGCCCCTCTAGCATTTGTTATTGGCTGATTTGTTGATAATAGCCATTTTAAATGGATGCATCTTGAGACCATACTCCTAAGTGAAATAAATCGGACACACATGTTTAAATACCGCATAGTTTCTCTCGTGTGAGAAACTGAAGTGTAAATAAAGAATAAAATGTATTATATTGGGAAAAGGAAGAAAGTGTCCAAATGGGAAAGGGAACAAGGGAGGGGGAAAGGAACAGAGGGACAAGAGAAATAAGAAATGGAAGGAAAAAATGGAAACAAAGCTTTTGTAAATAGGGAAGGGGGGGTGAGGGGAGGGGAACAGGAAAAAAAGAAGCAACAAGGTATATCACGTACAGGTACAAATCCCCAATGATGAATGTTATCAATATGTATATCGAAAATGTACCATTAAAATTAAAAAAAAAGAATCTATGAGAACTACCACCATCGTAAACTGGTATTTTAATTTTCCATACGGGAGCACAAGAAATCCAAGCTTTGCAGGGTAAGCGCCGGCTCCAGGTTTTTTAAATTAACACTTCCATCTGGCACACCCCGTCCTCTCTGGTCTTCTGCCTGTGTTCCCTTAAATGTTTCATCTGTGCTCTACATAGTCTCCTATATTTTCATTCTCTTTGTCTTGACTAAAATCAATGAAGCTACTTTTCCAAAGGCCGTATCCAAGGAAGGCTCTTTGTTCCCTTGATTTCCTTCCCCTACTAGGACCAGTATAGCATTATGGCTTCTTGCTACTTATTACTTCTTTGGAAACATTTGCTGTCCATTTTACCTTTTTCTTTCCAAACCTTTCAACTTTCACTTCATGCTATACTCTCCCTGTATTGCTGCTCTCTTGACTTCTTAGTCACTGTCCTTCATTCAGTGAAGACTCACATGCTCCTTTCTACTTCTGAATCTGTCACGTTCCTTAAGGGTTAAGCATCCAAGACAGTGCTACAAACTAGTCAAACATTTTTTTTTATCTGCTCACATACTGCAATCTTTAATGCCAGTAACCTTAGACACTTATTCTCAAATCATGTCCTGGATCACACACATTATATTAATATAAATAATCTGCGCACTACTTTCTTTACTTTTCTGGATCACTGCAACAGTTTTTCTACCACCTTGAGACCTCTAATCCACTTTGTTCCATTGGTTTCTCATTATTCATTACTTCTTCCTATTTAATGATACTTACTTGTAATCATTCACTTGTGAACACATTAATGCACCTCACCTGAAACACTCGGAGCTTCCTAGGACCAGTCTTTTTTTTTATGCTTGAGAGTATTGCAGAATAAAATTATACAAGTAGATTGACTATTTCAATTACAAGTTGAGAATTTAAAGGTCACCATACAATGGTTTGAAGATTTTTACCCTTCTCTAAAAAAATTTCTCACCCTGTGATGATTGATTTTGATTGTTCATTTGATTGGCTTGAGAGACTTCCCAGAAGATTAGCAAAGCGCACTTCCGAGTGTGTCTGGGTGGGTTGTAGATGGGATGCTGGGACTCCATCTGGTTTCTAGACCTCTCTTCTCTTGTTATCTTCCCCTGTGTTCTGCCTCCCAGCTGCCGGGATGTGAGCAGCTTCTCACCAAGCCTTTCTACCGTGATGTTTCTGCCCTCCACCTTTAATTTTTGGGTGTCAGATATTTTGTCCTAGCAAAAGAAAAGCTGACCAATAAACCCCTTTCCAGGGAAATAATTTCTTACCTTATCATTTCTTTTTCAAACTCTTTCCAACTCCCCTACCATAGAAACACATGCGTACAAGTTCACATTCCACTCAATAATCTCTAACCTCTGATATTTTATTAAAAATTAGAAAAAATTTATTTTAAATTAATTCAACAATGTTCATCAGACAGAAACAATCTTATTTTCATACTACCATGTTTTACTACTTAGCATTATTTGAATTTTTTGCTTTTGGTCACCAGAAGTGTCACTGCCACTGTCAAGTGAAGCCCCCTCAGTAAGGGTCCTGGTTGTCATTCTTCCCTGCCCTCAATGACTGTGCCCCTGTAATCACCCCATCAATGTATTTTTTATCATCAACATTGTTTTTCTTTATACTGGATTATTCTCATCAGAATGTATAATGTGTTGCCCAATCTTTAAAATATATTAACCTCCCATTAGTGCCATTTCTTCACCGGACTGTTCTTTCCTGTGCTTAATTACTCAGTAAAGTCTCTTGGTAAATATTCAATGCTTGCAATAGTCATATCTCCTCACTTCCTGTTGAGATTTGGGCCCATTTTAATTTGATTTTTCACCACCACCACATAGGTGAAACTTTTATCAAGGTCACGGAAGGTTCTGATCCATATACCTCTGTCTTCAGCTCCCTTGATTTTTTGGTGATATGTTACATATTAATTATTTCTTGAGCTCTGTTCTCTTTGCCATGAATGCCCTCTGCTGTGGTGTTATCATCCAGCCTGTTAACATTAAACACAATTAAACGTGACGATTTACCTCTTTTATGTTGCTATAGTTGGGTCAGCTCATTCATGGAGCTCAATATTTGTATATAAAAGGGTTTATTTGATAGATAAATCAAAGTTATACTAAAATGTACTGATGTACAACATCATTTTGACACCCACTCATTTCAGTTAGTGATGTATACCCTATCTATGGTGTAACACGACCTGTTGCTCAAGCAGGCAATCAGCCCAGAAGCTGAAGTCTTCCTTATTTTTGTTACTTTCATCACAACCCTTAGTTTACCAGCAAGTCTTTTTGCATCTACCTCCAATAGTCAAAGATCACTTCTACCCCCAAATTCATGGCTTGCTACCATTTGAACCTTGCATAAACGTAGATAACAGAGCCACAAAATCCGTCTTCATCTATAAACGCCTTGGTTGTGCTTCTTTCCAGTCTGGCTTTGCTAGGAATTAAATTTGATCATTACAGAGTATCATCTCATTCATGGGCAATATCAGTAAGTATAATTTCACTCAAGTGATTTTCTTAAGTGAAGGAGTATGATGAATTTCAAATAATGTTGGCCTTCATTATAGAGTCACATTGTGGTAAGCCTAAAAAGTATAGTCAATCTTTTTCAGGATGATGAAATTGAAATTTCATGAAAAATGAAAAAAATAATTTTAACCTAATTTGCAAAGCGTGATTTTATGATTTTCGACTCAAGGATGTGTAGGACTTTGAATTTAGCGTAGAAAAAAAATCTGGAATTTCATTATTTTCTCTGTAGCATTTAACAGTTGCTAGTTGTATAAATAAACTCAACTTACTTAATATATTTAAATGCTTTGGGAGAATTTTAAAGTCCAGGATAACCGATAAAAGCTAAACTGGCTTATTTCATTGAAAGCCATCATATATTCTATGCAACTTCTTATGGAGACCACTAATGTTAGGCTGTGATGAAGGAAAATTATTATTTTACCCTCTAGCTGTCATGAGTCTGGCCTTTTCCCCACTGACACGATAAAGAAAATAAGGTAGGCTGGGTATTTAGCTCAGTGGTTAGAGTGCTTACCTTGCAAGCACAAAACCCTGAGTTCAATCCCCAGCACCAAAAAATCAAAACAAAACAAAACAAAACAAAACCAGGTAATAACCTTTGGGAGATTTTTCAGTATTCTGTGAAAAGAGATGATCTTACTGAAAGTGCAAGAACTGCTTAGTTTAGAAAGAATTCCAAACCTTCTTTTTTTGTTAACATCAAGGAAGTTTGTGGCATTCCTTAGACACACAAAGGGCAATTTACAGAAAACACAGGCCCCTTCAGCAGGCATGATCAGAGTTTGAAAATCATAGGTAACGTGGGTATTGCTGACCTCAAAGGCCATCAGTGGATGGCACGTGAGCATGTGGAAGTGGGTAAGGGGAGAGTGATAGTGACACTATTATTAAAAATCACCGTTTGTCCTGGACATTGCTAAAGAAGGAGAAGAGCAGTATTTTTAGGAACAGATTTTTGACAGATAATCAAAGTAAATTTGGGAACTAAAGATGAAATTTTAGCTCTGTTGCTTTGCTAACATTGATTATTAGTACTATTTATTCATAAGTGGAGAAGCAATGAGCTATTGGAGACTTTTTTTAGCTTTTAAAATGGGAGCTCACATGACTATATCCTTCCATTTTAAGAGCTCCTCTGACACGAGATTTACCTTATGCGTGGATGATTTCTAAATCAGCACAAGTTAAGAATCTAGGTTGAATTGTGTTGTTTAACTTTATAGGGACTGGGGATTTAGCTCGGGGGCTGGGGATTTAGCTCAGTGGTTAGAGTGCTTGCCTCATAAGCACAAGGCTCTGAGTTCGATCCCTGGGACCAAAAAAACCCCAAAAAACAAAACAAAACAAAACGAATTTAAAACTGTTTTAGAGAGTTACATTAAAATTCATTGTCTTTCAGAAAAAATTTAAAAAAAATCATTTAAAGTCTGTTTGAAGTCATGAACTATCTTAGAATTGTTAAAAATGAAATGTGCTACAAAAAGGTCAGGTTCTGTTGAATTCAGGGTATTTTAAGTTTCCAAGGAAACAGAACATAAAAATTAAAAGCATATGCTACCAAATTGATACTCTGGAAAACCCCCAAGAGGCTTAATCCTCTGCAAGGTAACATTGCTTGTCCCAAAACTTTTTGTCATTTTTTTGTGGTGTGAATTTGTTGCTGCTTCTTACATTGTTGAACAGCTTGCTCCCTGCTGCCTCACTGCTAAGTAAAAGCAACACACTCATTCTTTTTTCCATAAGAAATCAGGCCAAATTTAATAGCTGGCAAATTAACATGTAAACCTGTGGACCAATTCACTTTTAAATTCATGTTGGCTACGGTAAAACTAAAAAATAAAATCTAATGTTTTTATTCCCAAAGCATTTATCTTTAGCTTCAAAATCATTTCAATAGAAAGAGGGGTGGAAATTGGTCAGTTTAAATTCTTTGGATCTTGAATTCTACAGAAAATACGAATTGCGTAAATGATAAATAAATGATAAATAATCAGTTCTTAAAACTTTCCTGAGTCAATTGAGCACAATATTCTATAGTGCTTGAGTTGCTCTGTAGAAAGACAGTTATAAAAAATCATCAATTCTTTCCCGACACAGAGATGCTAATTCCCGTATAACAAATATTTGAAAACTGGTAATGTCCATACACAAAGACATTGCTACCAGAAGCCTGATTGATAGGTTGCTACCAAGGTGAACTCGGTGGTATTTCTTTACTTTATCTGTGTGAAACTGGCTCCTTCTGGCCCCTGCATGGTTGGTCCCTGTTTTTGTCTCTAGACTGAAGAAAATTATCTTGAGGTCTGAGGCCGTTGCAACAGTTCTGGTTTTTACAGTTTAGCATATGGGCAGCTAGCCAACTGCAGTTGGTTTTTAGTGACCATATTTTCCACATTACTTAATGGTATATTTCATACACTTGCAGGTTGATAGTTAGCTGTTACATTCATCTAATATAGCGTTTCTCGACCTTGGCATTATGGACATTCTGGATTTGAAAATTGTTTGTTGTAAAGAGGGGTGTCTTCTGCCTCATAGGACATTTATGAACATCCTTGATCTCTGTCTACCAGGTGCCAGTACCACCCTCACATTATAGTTGTGAAAACCAATACTGTCTTTAAATATTTCCAGTTTCCCCACTGAAGGGGGGAAAACCATCTCCACTTGAGAAATATTGTTTCTGATAGAAGAAAAAGGAAGGCTCTTCATTGCATTAGAGTGTTTTTTAGGAGGACGTAGCTTGTTGTACTGGGGAAGATGAGAGAAAGGGCGAGAGTGAGAGTGAGATTGAGAGAGAGAGAGAGAGAGAGAGAGAGAGAGAGAGAGAGAGAGAATAAACCAAAATGGCTTGGAAGAAAAGAGGCCACATTACTGGGACTAACTAGTAAATTCAGTTGTCTTTGACTTCATAACAGGAAATATTTATTAAGACAGTGTTCTAGGCTATTCTAGGCTAAGCACAAGGTTTATTGCTGTAGTTATTTGGACTAATGATACATTTAATTTGTTAGCGTTCTAGTCAGGGAATTAGAAAAGGAAACAATCACAGTCATGAATGAATGCAGCAGAGAGAGAAGTGAGGAGAATGGCACCCTGGAAGATCACTTTATGTGTTGAAGGTCGAGGAAACCATAATTGCATTCAGAAGAGTGTGAAAGGACATAATACTTAAGTGAAACAGCAGTGTACTTATAAAAACAGCAGATATAGAAAAGTGTCATAAGGACGTGTGTCTCTTAATGTGTGCACCTGCACAGCTGTGTGTGAGTTTGTATGTATGAAAGAGACAGTGACAGTGAAAAAGAGAGAGGAGAAAATTCAAGAGAATAATGCATTTAGGGAATTAGAAGTAGTTCAACTTTGCCAGAGCAAAGATTTTTAATGGAAAAATATAGAATATGGAGATTATGTTAAGGACAAAATTACAATGGACTTTATGAGATATTGTAAATTTTATATGCTAAGACTTAAGTAGGCTTATGAACTGAAGAATGATATGATAAAGTTGGTGTTTTAAAAAGATAACTGTGAAAGCAGAGAAGAGAAAATATTGGAGTTCAGTATAGATCAGAGACAGAAAACTTGGAAGCTGTAGATATCTGTAAAAGATAACAAAGAAAAATGGAGAAGCAGAATAAAGGGGAGTAATGACAACACTCCATCCCCCCAAAAAACTAAACCCTCAACTAATGTTTAAATGTGAAAGTAGCTATGGATGAATGTGGACAGGCTCTAGAAAAAAAGCCCATGATGAAGGCTATAGAAAGAAGATTACTGGAATAATCCCTGATATCCTGTGTAAGCAGTTGGTTACATGGCAGACTAATGTGTCGAGTGTGGCAGACGGCAAAGAAAAGAATTACATTTGTTAGGAATTATGATACATTCAGTTTTGAACACATTGAATTTAAATTACCTGAGGGATGGTCAAGGCGGTATGTACAATACAGAGATGGATATTTGGTTGTAAAATTCTGCAAAGAGATTTGGTTTGGTCATTTAAATCAGTAAACCACTTGTGAATAGATGATGGTTGAAACCAGGGATATAAAGAACATTACTGTGGAAGAATGAATGAATTCAGAGCAAAGATGAACAGGGTTCACATCAGGAAGGAAGTAGAGGAGGACCAAGGGTTGAACTGAGGTGTGAGGCTCAACACTCAGGTCTCTGAACCACTTTGTGATCCTGACTGATTCTAAGCACCTACTCACAGCTCATCCTTAGAAATTAAAGTTCAAGAATCATCTGGAGGCTTTCCTCCATCTCCCTGCCAGGACTGACTATACTCCTTATGCATCACTATCTCCTGCATATACAGATATTATGAAGTTCAGTATGCTTAACGGGCTTTGTTCTATGCTAGCTCTAACACCTCACAGAGAGGCAAGAGACCTTATAATAATCAGCATTTCTTTTCAGCACATAAAAGATTGATTGTATGTCATAAATCCTCACTAATGTTTTATTGAAATAAATGTAAATAATGAAAGTGAGCCTGCAAGAGATAAGTTGAAACAAAGGTAGTATATGTTTTGTAAATGCCTTTTTTTTTGGTGCTGGGGATCGAACTCAGGGCCTTGTGCTTGCAAGGCAAGCGCTCTACCACTGAGCTAAGTGCCCAACCCCAGCTCTTCTTTTTGACATAACAAAATATTAACTAGTTTAAAATATTTTATACTTGCATTTATTTTAAACTATATACCCAGACACAAACTTATTATTAAGTCCATGTTTTCATTTTAACATTGTCAGCACTTCCCCCCATCAGCACTAAACTATATAGTTCAATACAGAGACAACTTTGGAAATCAGGAATCCATAATAACAAACAAGCTGTCCAATTGGATTTGCTCATCTTTTCCAAATGAAATTTTATTTTTTAAAATTGTATTTTAATGGTACATTTTAGATACACATAGTGATAGCATTCATCATAAGGAATTTGCACCTGTACATGATATATCTTGCTGCTTCTTGTTTTCCCTTTCCCCTGCCCTCCTTTCACCCCCTCCTCCCTCCTTATTTACAAAAGCTTTGTTTCCATTTCTTTCCTTCTATACTTTTTTCTCTTGCCCCTCCATTCCTTTCCCCTTCCCTCCCTTGCTCCCCTTCCCATTTGAACACTTTCTTCCCTTTCCCAGTATAATACATTTTAGTCCTTATTTGTACTTCCTGTTTCTCACACCAGAGAAACAATGTGGTATTTAAACATCTGTGTCCGATTTATATCACTTAAGTGTATGGTCTGAAGATGCATCCATTTACCTAGGAAATATCTCAAGCTTATTGTTCATTATGACAGAGTAGTACTGCATTGTATAAAAACAAAAACAAAAAAACAAAAAAAAAACCCACATCTTTATCCATTCATTGATTGTTGGGCATTTGGGCTGTTTCCAGGATCTAGCTACTACACACTGTGCCGCTTAACATGGGTGGGCATATATCGCTGTGATATGATATTTTTAGTTCTTTTGGGAAGATACTAAGAGGAGGAATAGCTGGGTCAAATAAAACCTCTAGTCTTAGTTTTTTGAGGAATCTCCACACTGATTTCCATAGTGGTTGGACCAGCCTACATTTCCGCCAACAGTGTTTTGGCACTGGGGATCGAGCTCAGGACCTTGCGCTCGCTAGGCAAGTGCTTTAACCACTGAGCTAAGTCCCCAGCCCCCCCAAATGAAATTTTTGAAGATAGAAAAGAAGATTGAGTTAATCTTAAAACTAATGTGTATAACAAAGCTATCATCTCTTAATTTAGAACTATAGAACATAATAACTTAATCTCAGTTTTGTTGGTTATATATTTTTTGGGGAAATTTGCAAAGGTGGACCAATATGCTCACCTATAACAAAAGCATAAAGTTTTCACTTATTTTTAGAAGTATTATCAAAACCACACTAGATCTTCTTTCTTAAACTGCTTCCTTTCTCTGGGCATAAACAGACTATGTTCCCCTGAAGCACTGATTATATTAATGGTACAGCATGAAAATGTTAATATGAAGTAGGCTTTACAGTAACACCAGTAAAGTGATATGAATAAGTACAGCAAACAACTCATCGGTATATAATTTTCTCTATGGAATTTTTCTCATTATGTTAGAGTTGAATTATTGTGAAGAAGGTGATTAAGTTTAGCAAAATGCTAAAATGGCAGAGTACTGTAAAAAAGGTAAAGAAGATATATACCCAAATCATGGCCTAAAGAGATGAAATTCCTAGGCTTAGCAATATTAGATGATTGAAGGCTTATTTGTGGAAGGTAGTCCTGGTATCATTTAATTTTTAACCTTGAACAAAAGATAAGGGAAAAGAGCCACTAAAATCTGATGTCACTCATCTGTTCTTACAAAATGTGCTTAGAGTAAGATTCACTAAATGATTAGAAATAGTATTCATAATTATATTCTAGGACATATAGCCAACATATTGAGAATATTATCTGTCTATTGCTTACTGATGTAGAAAGTGTCACTATATTCTCTCAATGAAATGGCTTCTAATAAAATCAAAACTGGATGGAGAACGATGGCCGTGTGTCAAGTATGAAGATGGTGCAATGTGGTCATAAAAAGCTGGACATGTTCTTTGAGTTGTTTTTCTAGCTATGATGATAAATTTGAGCTAATTCATCTACATTTTCACACCCAGTCTTTGTGACCAAGGCCACATATTTTGGGGACAGCTGCCCGAAGACAGTGGTAAATCTGTGGCTGTAGAACAGAGGAATTTAACTCACCAAACCCACAACCTTGGCCTTGTTAATACTGTGCTCAAACCAGCTGAGCTAAGTGGTGGCAGACGCTGTCTTCAGTATTAAATGCATTTTGAGACCATTCGAAAGTGGCCCATCAGATACTCACTGGGCCAAATTGAATTCTTATATACTTGCATTGAGGCCAAAGAAAGCTGCACATAGTGGTTTGGCTTTTCTTAAATATCCATGAGAATTGCTTGTCATTTCCTATGTTTATGGCTACATGAGGTTCAAGTCATCAGGCCCCACTTCTGACATGAGGTTTTTATCAGAGGAAAAATGGAAGCAGATGATTCCATCATCTTTGAAAGTTAGTGACACGGGGTGATACTGACATCATGTGAAATCTGTGTTGAAACCACCTTAGTGCTCACCAATTACCTCCTGAAAAAAATTAATGCCTTTAGAGTTTTACACAAGCTTTTCTGAAAGGGCTGATTCTATAATATTCAGTAGGGGCCTTTTCCTCTTGAAAAGTGCTTTACATTGTTTTTATCACAAATTCTATTCACATGCACATATCCTAAAACAGGCTTGAGGTAAAAATAAGGTCTAAGCCATCTTGAAAGAGAGATTCTCAGCCAATACACAACGGAATCATCTGGGAAACCTTAAAAATCACTAATGTCTGCTCTAAATGGTCTTGAGTGTGATTCTAATGTTCAGTCACAGTGGAGACCTCTGCTTGGAAATTTGGGGGACAGACTGTGGTGTCATGCAAAATTTGTATTTGCCAGAGTGCTTTCTGATTTCCCATGAATTTAACCAGTTAATGCTATTTCCATATGTATGTTCCGTATGAAATCATATTAGTGGTAGAATCTATGTGGTATTTCCTAAACATTTTCTTTACTTCTCAGAGAAAAGGACCCGTGTTTATTAAATAAATTCAAACGCCTGTGAAATTTGCTGGGCTTTTCATTTCAGCTCTACAAATCAAGTAAGACACTAATATTACAAGTGTGATGCTTAAATATCATATTTAGGAAAATATATTGTTAGTGGCTTTTTGCCACTTATTTCTAATTTTTTTAGAGCAAATAAGTGAACTGAATTTTCCAGCTGAAAATCTAATACTCTTATTGCCATCATTAGTCACTGGTCAACTTGAGAGCTATAATTTCTCATTGTACTTTGTTTTAGAAAAGTGTGAGAGTTTATCACATCATTTTAAGAGGACTGCTAATTATTTATTTTCCAGGAGAAAAGTAATTAGAATGTGGTGTTGACACTTTAAGGATGACAATGTTGAGTAATGACTGTGTCTAGCACCATATTAAAATATATTCCTATTACTTACACCATTTTTAATTTAAATTCCCAACAATCCCTGAGTATTCAATATTCTTGTGGTTATAGATGAATAAATTGGAAGTCAGGAAGATTAAGTCTCTTGTGTAGATTACTCAGCTAATATCCTGCCAAGGTAGTTTTAAATCTGTCCTCCCTAAGTGAAAATTAAAAACTGGAATCAAATCATCAAGAGAATAACTGATATAGGCTAGTGAATTGTGTTCTAGTGGCAGAGATGATTCAGTTCTTATAATCAAATCGGACTGATATATGTTTCTATGTTAGTGCTTAGACCAGAGCCTGTCCAGTCATTAAATGTGAGTGCAACCAGTATTTGCTCTGTCTTTTAGCATCACATGTCTCGAGTGATTTCAGTATGACACAGAATGAAACTAATTTTCTATGATTAAAGTCAGCTGAATTCTTAGAGTTGTGATATTTGTGAGCTTACCTAATACCTTCAAGCATCAGGTCACTCGAATTTAGTCACGAGGTTCCAATATACACATACCAAATCAATAGTATATTACTGGCAAACTCACGGACCAGTTAAATTACTGGGCTACTCAAAACTCTAGATTATGGAATATTTGCCTTGGGTTAGAACAGAAGATATAATTACATTCTGTTAGCAAATCAACCTTGGAAGGCAAGAATCTGAAGGTGTCTGAGTTCTTATTCTGTTTTATTTTAAGTGATATTTAAATAAAATCAATAGATCCATGAAAATGTAAAACTATGATCTATCAGTGCAAATAAAATTTTAAAAACCCAAGTCAGTAGATCACAAATTAAACAAGCACTATCCATCTCAGGTTATGAGCAGCAGAAGTTATTTTGTGTCTCAGAGTGTCCCATAATTTGACCCATTTAGCAGCCCTCTGCACAAAGAATTGAGTAGAGTTGGATTCTTGAGTTACGCACTCAGAGGCTCACAGGTGGATATGTTTCCCACAGGAAATGAGGGTCTATCAGTTGCATCCTTCTCAGGATTATCATTCATTCGAGAAAGAAAAGTCTCAGAAGTTTTACTTAAAATGTTCATTAATCATCAAAAATATCAAACTGTAAACATTACATTCAAAAACACTATGCATGCTTACTAATCCATTTTACATATCCTTATTTGATAGAAAAATATGGAAATGGTTAAAAGCCTCTAAGAGAAAAATAATTCCAATTTTTATTTTTAAATCCAGTAATTATCATCCATATAGTTTTCAATACAAGAAAATATGGTGGCTTTATTTTAATTTAGAAGCTCTAAAACATTATACAGCTTTATTTATTGTTTTTATAAACAATAAACTTGATGTCAAGCAATTTTATTTACTTAAAAAATAGTGCATCTCATATAATCTTGGGATATTAAAATACCTGTATTGATACCCATTTCAGTTGCTGGGCCCACAGCTTGAGATACTGACCATTTCAAGTGATAGGAAACTCAGTACTACTGTAAGCATTCTCTTCCACAATTCTTTTCTACACTGAGTCAAATTTATTTCCTAGTACTTTACATCTGTACTGTGTTCCTATATGTTTATGTCGTCAAGGACCTGCAAACCTACTCAATTAAGCTTGCAATTGATAGTTTTTTGAATATATAGAACAAAACTATGCCCTCTCTAATTCTCTTTATGTATTCTAACATGAATTATGGCAACACTTAGCATAGGTTTAATATATAATTTCCGTACTAGAATGTAGCTCCTGAAATGGACACTGCATCTCTTTAGATCAGAGATAAATCCTTAAACCCTAGGACAATGCCTAACACACAGATGTAATGAAAATGGATTTGTTAAGTGAAATAAATGAAGCCTGGTGTGTTATAATTTTGTTTCCAAATACTTAATCCTCCTTACCACTGTCTTGCAGTGTGTTCTGCACAAAGAGTTGAACTGAGTAGAGCCATGGTCCCTGTCCCTGGCTGAGCAGAGGTTTATGGATCCTTGCTTGGCGCCACCAGTTCTCTTGCTCTTTCTCCTCAGGGCAAGACTGGCATGGTCTGAGAATGGTTTTGTGCTTGGATCCTGGAATATAAAACCCCCACAGCCCAGAGCAAACTCGTAACAGATTCCACACTATTATTTTGTAAGAAACAAGGTTTTATACATGGGTATGCACTTGCACATCTATATACATGCATAAATATGCACCAAATATGTATACACATGCTTACATGTATGTATATCTACAGAAAGACTAATTACTGTGAGTGTTCTAATTAAAAGAAGTTTTAATTTTTCACTTTTTGACAATTGAGACAATGATTTTTTTCTTTCCAGTCTTCCATGATCTCAACAAAAGTTTTCCAGGCTATGAGATAGTTATTTAGCAACCTATTTTATAATTCCCTGTTTCTTGAGAACTTTATTTATTTTAAAGGATAAATAATTATCACCAGAAATACTAAAACTGTAACATTCTCTTACCAATGTTTGTTTTATGATTTTTTAGCATGAAGAAAATTTTACTCAGTAGGAAACTGAAGCAACAGAAAAGAGCATCAGTTGACTTTATTTCTAGTATTCTTTAACTCTAGACTATCCCAATGTATCCGGAAGCTGTGGAGTAGTTACGTGCTTTGCATCCTTAATCCCTGTCCTGGGGATTTGCCCTATCAGCCTTCCACACATGAAAACATACTTTATGCAGGATAACAAAATTCACACTAATAAAATGTAAGAAAATGAAAACAAAATGGAAATTAGTGTAAATGCCTACTAATTAAAATGGCTAAGTAAACTGTAGAACATTAATTAGATGTAGTCCTAGTCTGATGGTCATACTATAAGTGCTTATCGAACTAGAATGAATGCATTTTCAAATTTCAGTAAAATCCTATAGTCACCACATTACAAATACTGACTTTCCAGATATGGTTGTTGCTTCCAGGATTGCCTGTGTCTCTTATTTGCACACAAGTGCTGATGTGACCACCGGCCATGGAGAAGGTGTGGCACGACAAAGTTAACTGAATGAATGGATGGAAATGAGAGATCTTTGTAGTGTGATTGTGAGTGTCCAGTGCATCAAGGCAAGCTGTCCTTGGGAGGAGACTGCTGCTGTTACAGTCACTGTATCTGTGGGTGGTGGGGGGATCTCACCGGCAGCCCACCCTTCCCAGCCCTTACCTACTCCCATCTGTCTGCAGGGTTAGGAAACAGGCTTGCCAACGAGTAATTGTGACCTCCATTTGTGGGCCTGTAATGAATATGGCTAAACCCCGAGGCTGTACCCAGTGTTTCTATTTTTATTTCACTTACCTGTTGCCTACCCTGGATACTTAATCATTGTAATCAGATGCTTGATAGTTAGCATGAAGGCAGCTGGGACCTTCCTGGCATCAAATAAGCTCTCACCTCTCACTGCAGCCTCCAAAATCATCCTGGCTTTGCTCCAACTCTCTGTTCTATGTATGAAGCTCAAAAGTCGTTCCTAGGTCAGTCTCCTGAACGTACTTTAGAGCTAACAAAGGAATTTCACTTGAATCCAGACTGCAGGACATGAAATAAGTGGTCCTGAAAGAAAGTTCTCGTCCTTTTTGCTTGGTTCAATGCACGCTGTGCTTTAACTCATGCCTCTGGTTCTAGAATTTGGTGCTGACTCTCACAGCCGAGATTTTTAGGCTTTTTAGGTTTTTCAGAATGCTGTATACTTTAGGAAGGTCAGCACTTTGCTACAATTTTCCAAAGAAAACAGTCTTTGTTGCCATAACCTTCTTGTATAACCAAGTTCACAGAGCCTGGAAGCATTTTGTAATTGTATTGAAACAGTGAACAGTGCCCTTGGGGACCACCCAAGGGACAGGAATAAATTGGTTGCCTCCATTAAGTGATCTTTAACCATCAAATTTTAGTAGAAATGTTGGGGAGTAAGTGATCACTTAAAAAAGAGGTTGCCTGAGGTCTGAGAGTGCAAGCTGGCCCGTATTTAATAACTGCAAGGTCATTGCTTGAAATCAGTAAGAGGAAGCAGAGAGAAGTGGGTATCTTATTTCCGTACTGTGTTCTGATGGTTTGTGATGTCAGAAGACCTTCAAAATGGAGTGATTGCCTTAAACATATATCATCTCGTTAACGAAAAAGGAGATCAAAGAATTTACTCCAATACACAGTCATGACACTGTAATTTAAAAGTGCTTTGCAATGATTCCCAACTGAGGACCTCAAATTCTTTTTCTTAATTAATTTCATTCATTGAAACTGCTGTAAGGGCCAGAGATTTTTATGGCTGCTTTGCAGAGAACTCAGGTTACATGCACAGAATTCTCAATTATGCATGCTAATAGTGAAGGAAATCAGAAGTGAAAATTATCCTAAATTGTGGGTAATCCAACAACCTCCATGTTGGCTTTCGAAACTATGGCATCATTTGTTGTTGCTGCTAATTTTTGTTGTTGTTTTTGCCATGAAACATTGAGCAGGATCTAACAGAATGGATCATGGCGCCAAAGGGGCCGAATGCTGGTGGGGGAGATGGCTCGGGAACATTATGGATAGCAGAAGAAAGAAGTACTGATAGAAGTACTGATAGAAAGAAATACTGAAGAAAGAAGTACTGCTAGGAAAAGACACACACACACATATACACATACACCTCTTAAATTTGTGTTGTTAGGGAGAAAAACATTGTTCTTTCCATTGTATCTATACTGCATTAATAATCTGGCTATTACTCTATTTTAGATAAAAGGAAAAGGAAATAAAATTGAAATAAAGTTGAACTTGCATTGCGAATTTGAAATGCTGAGTTAAAAAAATCCTCTAGGAATATAAAGGTACAACTTTAGTTCAAGGAAAATCTGGTTGAATTTATTAATCAGGGAATTGTTTTTGTGATTTTTAAAGTAGCATCAACAGCTAATTAATGAAGAATAGAGTATACAGTCAGATAGGTAAAATAAACATTACGTGTCAGGTTCACAATGTCCTAAGCCATCCCACGTATGTTACTACCTGTCAATGCCAACAGGAAGTATCTTTATTTTGGCCATTGGCTTAGTCACTTTTTTGTCATTGAGACACAATCCTGACCTGCAATTTAAAGTAGGAGAGTTTGTCTTGGCTCACAGTGTGTAGAGGTTTCAGTCCATAGTTGGCTGGCACCAAGGCACAGCAGAATGGCACGGGGCGTAGCTGAGAAGAGTTGCCACAGAATAGCAAGTAGAAAGCAGAGAGAGTGAGGGGAAAACCGGGGAGAGAGATAAACCCTTCCAGGCCACACACTCGGTTATTTGCCTCTTCTAATCAGACCCCAACTCCTAATAGCAAGTCAGCTATAAACCTCATAATCCAATCCCCTTCCAAAAGCCTCACTTTTCGGCACATGAGAAGTTGGGGGAACCTCTACATCTAAACCATAGCAGCCAGGTAGGTCCTAAATAGCTCATTTTATATCACTCTTCCTAAAATGTGTGCACCAACAACTGTGCACTGTCTACCATACCCAAATCTCTGTTAGGACGGGACTAAGAACAAGGACTATCATTCACTTATTCATTCACTTATTCGTCCTTTCACTCACTTACCTCCTCTACACAGAACATTTGTTAGATAAGGGAAGAATATTGCATGTGTGTACAGTAGGTTCTCTCTGAGCTTGTTATCTGTCTGGTAATATAGAATATTTGTATAAGAAGTAATAAGAATTTTGGTAAGTAAAGTTGAAATAACCTGTGTGTCTTTCGTGTCAATATGAGGAGTGATTTTGTTGTTGTTGTTGTTGTTGTTGTTGTTGTTACCCTTCTACATTTTACCAATGAGGTATCTTCTTATTTTCATTCCTTTATTCTTCACAACCCTCTAAAGTAAGGTTGTCTTAGTCCATTCCTATAGCTGTAACAAAAACCCAAAGCTGGGTAATTTACAAGGAGAAAATCCAAGATCAAGGTTCCAGCAGATTCTCATCTAGTGATAGCTGCTCTCTGCTTCCAAGATGGTCCCATTTGCAGCATCTTCTCATGAGGGAAGGCAGAAAGGCATGCGAGCTGCTCTCTTCAACTTCTTTGATAAGTGCAGCCCTCAAGACTTAATCATTTCCCAGGAAACACCATCTCTTAATATCACCATGGAGCTTAAATTTCAACATGAATTTTGGAGAGACGTACATTCAGACAACAGAAATGTTATTAACCACATTCCCCCCCAATATGGAATATAATGCTAATGAAGAAGAGTGACCTGACTGGAGTTCCAGATCTACTAGACGTCAGGAGAGTTCTCCAGGTCTGGATGCCAGTACACAAAATTAGGGAGATGAAGGTAAGTGACACGAATGGAAATGTTAAAGAGAGTTGGAGAAGGGCTGCAGAGTCTTATAGGAAGCTAACAACTGAGAAAGACAAATTCTCAATCACAACATTCTGAGGGAAAATGTAATTTAAATTGGACAAGAAAAGACCACCTGTCTTTCTCTACGATTATATCTTACAATTCTTTGAACTAGGTTTCTTCATCTATTGGTCAGATTTCTTCATGGTTGAAGTTTAGATTATATACTCTGAGGCCTCATTATATACTTTATACTCTAATAAAACATTTTAAAACTGGTGGAGCAAATTTAAAAATAATTTGTTGAATGCCTTTATTGAACATATTCTAACAGCCATACCTAAATTCACTAATGTAGACAGCACTAAATTAGAATAAGCCACCATAATTTTATGACATAGCTACAAAAACTTCTGCTAAGAGACATCAGTGTATCAGTTAAAGCATCAAAGTGACTTTTGCTGAATCCAGTGGTCCACTTTATTATGCAGCTGTTAAAGCATCATGGTTGTATATTCTTATGTATTATCTTAAACCTGGGCTCTGCTAGCCCACAGGCAATGGATTGGAGCTTATGGAATGTGACAAACAGACTGAGAAAATCTAAACCACTTACTGCTCTATCAATGATATATTTTTTTAAAATACAGAATTTCACTTTTAAAAACGTGAACAAGAGTTATAAAATGATTTGATTGTGTCTCTGGGCTTAGCAAAATTTTGCATCAAACTGTCTTTTCTTGTTGCAAAACATTAAGAACTTTCTACATGTTTTAACCTTTGCAAGCAACCCTCTACATGATGCAACATCAAAGAAATTCTTTGGGGGAAACTAGATAATCAGGTTTGTGAGGGAAGAACTTTCATATGCCATCATCATTACTCACCGAACTTCAGTGGAGTATAATTTTGTAAGTAAAGAAGGATCAAAAAAGTTGACAGAAATCCTCTTTACTAAGGTTCTTAAAACTGATCCAAACAATGTTAGATTTTTATCTTCCATGACAAATCTGGTGTCAAGGTGAATTTGGTTACCACTTCCATTGAAAGAATTACTCAATTAGATGACAACTGAACGATATGCTCAAGCTGTTATGATTTAACAATATAGAAATAAAGGCCTTCAGTCTCTCTCATTTCCTTCAACAATCCTTCTGTCCATTTCAGCACTGGAGAAAGGCAGAACCTTGTCATGAATGCTTTTCAGAACAAATAATCAGGCTTTTTATTAGAAAGTGGGAATTTAGCTTTCTTATGCATACCTCAGTCTCAGGTAAACCAAGGTCTGATTGTTTTTCTTTCATTTCTATAAAACTTTGATGCTTACAACAGAATGTCACCATCCGAACACAAAGATTACCACGGGTGACAAACTGATTGAATAGAGTTTGATCTCTGCGAGGTGAAGATGTTTATTGTAGAAGATGATAGCTTTTGTTTTTTTCAGAATTGCTATTGATTATCTTGCATACTTTAAATTCATAGTAGCAAAAAATAAGCAAACTCTATTTTGATTTAACTGTAAATAAATCATCTGCCAATGTGATGATATTTTCCAGGTCTACATAAAAAAGTCTTTTTATTTCTTTTCGTAGTTTTCAAAACACTTAAAATTGTTACCTCTTTTGATTATCACAAAAATTCTTTGGTGGTTAGATACAAGCTTAAAAACAAACAACAAAAAAAGAAACATGCCATGCAAGTTTTAGAGACTGTTCTAAACTTTTATGTGCAATAATATGGCAAATTCAAAAACAATCTTCAGAGTGTCTGGTCATTTTTCCAGAATATTTATACTTACCATACTCCCCATTTATAGAATAATGGTTTGTATATTTATTATAAAAATCAACACCTGTAGATATGGATAAGATTGTAATATTTTTTAATTAGTGATATCTTCTATTTTAACAGCTGCCATTTAAACACATGAGGTGTGATCGCCATATATCATGAAAGTCTAAATTTTAAAATATCTATTAGAGTAAAAGACACCTTGCTACTAATCCCCCTAAAAATATTTCCCCTTGCTTCTAACATATTTATCTCATCATTCTGTCCACTTTCTGAAGCAATTTTGTAAGTCTTTTCTTAGTGTCTTTATGAGACATGATCAAAAATGAGGTAAAAGCTGTTGCCTAGTGTTATCCAAAGGAAAGGCAGGTTCATGAAAATATTATGGTATGTCCTCGTCTGCCTTACTCTCTGGCTGTGGCACCTTAAGACTTGTTTCATTTCTTCAAAGACAAAATGATCACTTTTGTGGTAAATGTTTTTAGTTGATTCAAGACTTTGAGACAGCCACAACCACACAACTAAAAACATTATGAAAAAGGACTTCCAGAACTACTTCATAAAGTGACAAGACAGGTGGAACAATTATGTCCAAAGACAGGGGGTGTATTTTGAGGGAAATTAAAGGCAATGTGTCTTCCACTGTAATAAAATTTTTGCTTAAATATTCATATTTTTGAATCATATCTCATACATGTTATTTTCTAGTGATTATTACTAGCAGACAGAAATATCAAAAAAGTTTTAATTTTCACTTATTTTGTTAGGAATAATTACCACCAGACGATCACTAGAACACTTGTTTACTTAGGGTAACTGAGGCAGAAATTACGAAATAGAATAATAACAAATTCATGAATGCCGGCCCAGTCCCAGGGACACTGGCAAAAGACGGATGAACATAAATAAAACAAGAACAATGAAAGCTATTCTAAAAAAGGATATGATACTGTTGGGAGGGAAAGAGAAGGATGACGTTCGGGAATAGCAAGAAATGTGTCTGGAGACCATCAGAAGATACTGGCTTCTTATTTAACAAGAATGTCTGTGTGAGTGGGTGTGTGTGACATTGAGTGATTTCTTTCAAAATCTCACTTCCCATCTCCTGGGGAAATACTTGTGAGTTGTTCCAAACTGGGAAGGAAGCCATCTTGGCATCTGGCTCTCTGGAACCCGTGGAGAGCTGTACACACAAAGGAAAGACCGTTCCAACAAGCTGTAGCTACTGAAGGCACAAAGTTGGGGATGTGGGAAGAAAAGGACAAGGAACAAATTGTGGGTGGCACATGGACCCTGGAGAACAACACTAAAAAGGAGTGAAGTGGGGCATTATGGGAGAAAGTGATCAAAGATGTGTTATTAAAAGTGACAGTTAATTGAAAGTAATAACCATACTACAGAAGATACAGGAAAAGGAAACTTTTTCTGGGGACATTAAAAAGCCAAAGGCTATCATCAATTTTAGGCTTGCCCAGCATCTATTGGAATAACTCAGGAATTACAATGCTAAAAATTGTTATTATGTGTCTTTTTAATTTCAGAGTGAAGTGCCCTAAAATAGTCTAGGATTTTATGCTAAAGGAACAGGTTATTCTTGCCTATGCTTGCTGGTACTTAGGAATTCACAGAGAGAATAGTGTTTGAGGATAAAAAATAAGGAAATACATACGGGTTCTCATCTGAACCTATCATTTACTTTTTGGGTAAAAAGGTATAAACTGATTTAATTCTTTTGATCTCAGTCTTTTCATCTGCTAATCAAAGTAGAAATACCTTTTCCACTGGATTCTTACAAGATTTTACTACATGATACATGTACAACTGTAAGTATTGTATTTGGTGCTAGGCTGAAGTCAGTATATAATGGCACTAATGGCAAATGAAAAAGTAAAACTATTAATAACACACAAGCTTTTGACAGCATTTCATCCAAGTGACCAATGCATCGATTTCGATTTCTTCTCTTCCCTTAACCTTGTGGCATTTCCCTTTTTCTTTTCCCCGAGCAATCCCGGATGCGATCTTTCCAAATGAAAAACAGATTATATCATTCTCCATAATAACGTGTCCTAGGGAACTCATGTTTCCAAATTCTTTACAGTGGTATGCAAAAGTCGGCTTCCGACTCCCACACTCACTTCTCCCTCCCACTCGTACAAGATATAGGTTTCTCCCCATTGTTGAAGCACAGTAAGCATTTTTCTTTTTTGTTTTAGGATATTTGTGATAGCCATTTCCTCTGCCTGGAATGTTCTTCCAGCAGGCAACTCAAGATTGATTAAGTTTTGTTGTATTGACTTTAGCTTACTACGGGGTTTCTCAGCCTCTACACTATTAAAGTTTGGCACTGGGTAGTTCTTTGTCTGTGGAGGTGGGGGGTCAGTGCTTTATGGGATGTTTGACACCATCGCTGGACTCCAGCCATGAAATGACAGTAGCACCTTTCCCCATCCCACGCTTCCACGATGTAACAGAGAAGATGTTTCCAGACATTGCCCAATGTCCCTTTAGGGCCGCAATTGCTTCCCGCACCCCACCCACTCACAGACACCATTGAAAACTATTGACTTTATGTGACTTTTTCGAAAAGGTCTTTCCCCATTTCTCAATCAAAGGTAGTCACTGAGTCACTATCACCTCATCATCTATTACCTATTAAAAAGCACTTTCATTACCTAATTTTTTTACTTAATGATTTACAGATGCTCTTTGGCTTACAATTAAGCGACTTCCTGACAAACCCATTGTAACTTGAAAATATCATCATGCAAAAATGCACTTGATAAGCCTATCTAACATCATACTTTAGCCTAGCCTACATTAAATAGTCTAAGACCACTTAAGTAAGCCTACAGTTGGGCAAAATTATCTAACACAAAGTTTATTTTGTAGTACATACTGTATAATACTGAAAGTATACAACAGAATGGTTTCATGCTTTTGTTTCCGTACTATTACCAAGTAAAATTCTTAAATTGAAACATAAGTATCTGATTATTGTTAATCTCTCTCCACACAGTTTAGCTAGATAGTGGAAATCATTATTTGCTTATTATAAGGGTGTGATAAATAAACTGTACATAAAATTTGTATTAGTTGAACAAATGCATTATGATGAGGAAATGTGTGTCTGAACTACAGTTTAGTTATATAAACCCTCCTTCTTACCATGATTTTATGTTAGGAATTGAAAGAGTAAATATTTCCTCATCAATGAAGTACTTGTTATGCATCCGGCATCATTCTAGTTGCTTGGAAATACAATGGTCATTAGGAAAAAAAAAAACCAAAGATTTATATTATTTTAAGGGTATTCGTCAGGCCATTTGAGGTTGTAGGGTAGAGAGACAGAATATTTTTGAGAAAATGTACTTGTTGGAGGTACAAAGTGAGAGGAATGAATATGCTGTTATTAGTCATATGTTTCTTCTAAGTCCTACTCTTCCAGTGCCTGGATTTTCCTAGCACCTCTCCATAATAACTTCACAGAGTTGGATTTGCCTTTCCCAGTCCATTTGGGACAGCTTTATCTGTGTTGTGGGTATATATGTATGCACATATGTCTATCTATAAATGAAAATGATTGGAATATTTCTTACCATATATCTATAAATTATAATATCACAATTTTTATATATGTGCTTTATGTAAATAGGATCATATTCTAAATATTTACAGTACTTTGCTTTTGTTGCATGGCAATATTTATCAAGTAATTTCTACTTTAGTTTCTATGAATCCACATTACTCTTAAATAAAATTTGGCATTATTAATGTGTTAATTACATTTAATTATTATGTACTGATTTATTTTCATGTTTTTAATTACTGCATGGTTGCAGAGCATATGATCTTACAGCAAATATTCAATTGTACTGTGCTGTATCTCAAAAAACCTGAAATATAGAAACAAATGGGTGACGTTATTTTCCAATACAATTTTATTTATACGGCATTTGACTGGTCCATAACTAAAGTTATGTAAACCTGACACAAAAACATGAAAATGCATATAAATATAATAGTAGTAATCTGGAGAATATCTTCTGATAGATAATAAGTAAGAAAAGGCAAAGTAAAAAGGTATTTACTCTGTGACTTCAATTATGAGCACATGTTGGATATGAAGAACTAGTGAGGATCAATCAAAATTTAATACTTTTATTTTACAAAGTTGTTAAATTTATGGATTGTTCTGATTATCTAGATGCTTTCTGTGCTAAGGTATTGCTTAACAAAAAAACAAAAGAATATTTGGTTCTGTAGCATTTGTTTCAGTCCTCTTAGTCTTTCCCCATTTATTTCTTATGTGGGTCAGGTATTGAGCTATTTTGTATGGGATCTGATTTTTTGGTAATTTGAGCACTGTACTTAACAGCATATTTTACACAATGTCTCCTACTCGTCTTTTCCTCCCACCTGCTTATACTATTAGCTCTGGTTGACTAACAAGTCTGAGACTGAAAAAATTTATAAAAGTAAGACTCTCAAGTTAGTTGATATTTTCTGGTCATTTTCAATAGTTAAAAACTTTTGCTCATAATTGTTTGATGTTTCTGAAGGCACTTAAATATCTTTAGTTCTAGTTCAATTCTGATTTTCAAGTACTGAATAAGAGTACAAAACATGCATCATTCAAAAAAAAAAAGTCACGTCATGATAATTCTTATCATAAATGTGAGCAATTCCAGAAAAATAAAAACCTGTTCATAACGGTTGTCTTAGTTACTTTTCTCATCGCTGAGACAAAATACTGACACTCAAAGTTAAAGGAGGAAAGGTTTATTGTAGCTCACAGTTTGTAGAGGTTTCAGTCAATAATAGGCTGCCTCCAAAGCAAGGTGGGATGGCAGAGGGACATCCAGAGGAGAAACAGTCCATGGCAAAGCAGGGCAGGCAGAAAGCAGCCAGCAGTGAAGTAGCAAGCACCAAGCAACAAGCAGCAACAACAACAGCCCTCTTTCTGTCCATTAAATTCTGTCCAGGCTACCTGCCCTTAGTCCTCAGGGTGGGTAGCATTTACACCCAGAGTGGGTCACCCTTAATCCTAGCTTTGCACCATGAATCAATTTAGCATCACATCCTTAATAATCTGTACCACACACTCTAGATACAGCCACCTCTGCAAAGCTCCACCTATGACCACATGAAGCTTTGGAAGAACATCTAGATATAAACTACAGCAACTGTACATAGCCTAGATTGGCAAACTTTAACACAATAAAATTAATCTGAAAAGATTATATTGTTCCATCTTTATATTGATCCAGCTTTAATATATGTGGAGCATCATTCAGGAAAAATGCTAGAAATGCTAGTATAACATTCCAAAGAGCAAACAAATCTGAATCGAACACTGTATGGATTGGTTATACCCGTGAAATTGATAGTGCAAACTGAATGAAAATGCTTAAAAGTTTGGTGAGATCACCAGTGAGATCATTAATTGAGCTACTTGTTTGGAAAACTAGCTTCATAAATGTGCAACTGACAGTTTTGCTGTATGCATTTATTATAATTCTTCAATGGACTGGGCCTATATAGAGGTTATCTGATATAATCACATGAACCTTTCACAAGTAAAAGCACATTTTACAAAAATAAAATAGTTCACATATTTGGTACTTTATATCTGTTTATATTGTACTACATTTTATACAAATATTGGAGTAACACAACTGAAAAGTTTTAGATGCTTGACTCATGCTGGGGAAACCCTTGGAAGGTAATGCCAAAGACTTTTAGGAAACACTTAAAGTAGCAACAGCATTTGCAATGGCGATGATGGTTTGAGGGCCATTTTTAAAAATTTTTATTAATACACGTTTGCAGCACAAGACGTTTACATTCATCTTAGTAAGTAGGTACATGTTTAGAATGCAGCTTGTTTCTTTTTTCTAATCCCCTTCCCTCCCACCTCCCTCCTTCTGCCTCTAAATCCCACCTTCCCATTTTCATTCTTTATGTGATTATTATTCTTTGTTCATGTTTATTAGGCCTATGTGTTGGAAAAAATCAGAACATCTGGGTAAATGTAAGACCCAAGACTCTGACATTGGCAAAAGCTATTTTATCATTAACAAGTGTTGGGTTTAGAGAGAGGAGATTTAATTTGACTAGGAGTAAAGAACTAACTTGGGATACACATAAGCCATACTCCAAATTATCACTTCACATTTCAGGGGCAGTACATTTGGGGTTACTTTCTCCAATCTTCATACTAGGTCCATAAGTTGTGATAGTGCCTATCAGTACATTTACCACTGTGGAGAAATCCTAACCATTCATAAAGTGAATATTTACCTCTTACCTTTTGGGAGCATTTACTCTAAATTGTGGATTTAATGCTGATATTCTTTTAAGAACAGATTCTAGGCTTTTAGATTGGTCAAAGAAGTAGTCACACATTTAATGTTAAATATCCCAACTGTCATGCATTAGCTAACATATGTCTGTAACTGGAGGCATTGTTTTAGGAAAAAGAAAAACAGATAATCATTTAATCTCAAAAGTCAGAATAAATAACATACATGAATATAACTTAATGCCCAACCATAGCTCACAACTGATTGTATCGACCAAGTTGAAATCTGTCACACACTGTTTCTAAGGTTCAACATGCCACTACTCATATTGAACGTTCCTGCCTTTTCATTATATGTCACTTGAAGCATCATCATACCTCATAATAAGACACAAACTCTCCTTTACATCACGACATACACACACAAAACCAATTTTAATAAATCATAAACCTAGAAATTAAAGCTAGTTCTGTAAAGCTTGGAACAAAGCATAGGATACAATCTTCATGATCTTTGAGTAGCAATGATTTCTGTACATAGGACAATACAAAGCAAAAGAAGATAAATTTTGTATCACCAAAATTAAAACTTACAGCCTTATACTATACCAAGAAGAAAATGGAAAGGCAATCGACTAATTGGGAGAAACTATTTTTCATATGTATTTTCAAAATTTTTCTTATGTTCATAATTTGAAGAGAACTGTTACAGCTCAATAAGAAGAAATCAAATAACCCATATACTATCTCAACACCCTCCATAAAAGTAACCAGAACTCCTTACAACAATGCTTCCTCACCGTAGGGAAAGTTCACAATGACAGTAAAGTATTTTGTTTTCTCAGAAAGTAAAAGAAAGCTTTAAGAAATGATGAGAATATGCCAAGATGAAGGAGTTTTCACTGGTCAAATCCAGGCCAACATGAGTACCACATAAAAAATAAGAACAACAGATTATACCTTACTGTACAAAATAGAAGCATATAAGTAAATAGTAATATGAATAATAGGATAAGTTTATAAATGGATGGAAACAGAAAGATCTTTTTATAGTAGCATGTCAACTTCTAGTATAAAGAAGGTATGATAGAAATAAATGTTCACCTTGGGCAATGATAATAGAATCAGTCACTACAGGTAGAATTAGTCAATGAATGCTGTGGTTGTAGGTTGAATGTTAAGGCTACTGGTGGAAGATTTCATAAAGCCCAAGATACTGTCATAATATCTGTAGGTCTCTACACAAAGTAGTCATTCAGCACAGGGAGGAAAATAGTGACTCTACATTGCAGAAACTTGCCAGACATCACCTTGGCCAGGTCATCAAGATTACCATTATTACTAGGGAACGTGCTTGAGATAATGTTCTTTAGACACAATGCCTTATGAAGAGCAGATTCTTTTCTGTGGTATTTCTGTCATACCTGAAGAGCCTGAGTGAAGACGTGGAGAAACATTACAAAGGTCCTGCTTCAGTGTTATCCTAAAGAATGAAGTGCTTGAATATTTAGAATTGTTAAAAAATCAGAAACAAAGACTGGAAAATAGAGTAAATGTTCTGGTACTTGAACGAAGTAGAGTTCTTACAGTGCTAACAAATGCTACACTTTGGGCCCAGGCAGAGTGAAGGGATTCTACTGAGCTCTCTGCACATCCAGTCCAGACCCAGAAAGGCCTTACGAGTAAGTGCCATAAGCTGATGGAAGGACCTCCCCTTTGACAGTGGATAAAATTGGAATAGATCCAATAATAAGATCAAGCACATGAAAGAAATAGTAAGATCTTATACAATTATAATGTAATCCACCCTTCCTGTAGTTTAAAATCCACAGAGCTCAGCATATGTTCAGTGCTACTAGGCATATGAAAAATGATGGAAATGTGACCTTCGATTAAGGACAAATATAATCAATATAAACAGACCACATTATGATTCAGTCAGTTAAATCAATAGCTCATAATTCAAAAACTAAACTAAAAGAAAAACATAACAAGTAAGTAAATGGAGAAATATCAGAAGAAAATTGCAAAGTATATGAAACAATCAAATGGAAACTGTAGAACTAATAAGTTTATGAAGTAAAAATTTCATCAGATAAACTTAACAACACACTGGACAGGACAGGAAGATCCATAAATTTGAGAGCAATAAACATTGTCCAAATTTGAAGAATAGAGAAAAAACACAGAAAATAACTACTAAAGTCTCAATGGTTTGTGGCAAAGTATCACAGTAACCAGGAAGAGTAAATTGAATTTAAAAAATTTCAAAACACCATAGCCTAAATTTTACAAATTCAGTATAAAAGATCAATGGCTCCAATGAAATCAGAAAAATGACCCAGCAAAAGTAGTACAAAAAGATCCACGCGGGGTCATAATACAGCCACACATCTGAGAACCAATGATAAAGAGAAAAATCTTCAAAGCACACATACACACTCACACACACACTCACACACACACCAAAATCCTGTATTTCTAACAGAGGAACAACAAAATGGTTGACTTCTCATTAGGAATAATTGAGGTCAGAAAAAAACTAAATATTATCTTTAAAATGATGAACCCAAAACTGCCAACCCAGAATTCTATGTTAGAAATAAAGGTGATAATTTTTTTTTCTTTTTTGGAAATTTAATTTGCACTTCAAAACATTCTCATGAGAAAGACTCCAAGTCTGCATCATTTTCTTGGTGAATTTTACTAAACATGTAAAGAAAAAAAATACTACACGAGAAAGTAGAAGGTAAGAAAACTTTCCAGCTTACCATATGGATCCAAAATTACCCTGATAACAAATCCTGACATTCCAAGAAAAAAAATCTTACTGATTGATATACCTAATGAATATCAATATCGAAAGTCTTTAACAAAATAGTTAGGTTCATAACTCTGTGGGTATACTAAAAAACATTGAATTATGTGGTTTATGTCATGAGTGTATGTTTGGACTTATATCCTCAATAACAGAAAATATAATCATATAACAATGTTACCTATTTTCTGCTCCTACATGTGCACATAAATTACATCAAAAACTTACATCTCAAGTTGATAATGATATTTTTAAGAGGGAAAAGAGAGGGCTGGAATTGGAAGCAATATTCTCAAAATAGACTATTTTAATTCAATTTTTAGTAGCATGTATTTGTGTACTACTAGGGTAATTAATAATTTATTCTCAAGTTATTTTCCTAAAGAAGGGCTCTTCTACATCAGACCTGTTAAATGACCTGTAAATAATGAAATTCAGCTTTGCCCATCACTCTTTCATTCAAATGTCTTGCTGCCAGAAATATGTGAGAAAAAGTGGGTAGTATGTTCAGAGTATATTTTTGCCAAATGTAAACTGAAAATCCTGAGAGGTACTTTAAAGTGCTTCCCAAAATGTTGCCCTTCCATTGAGCAGTCACCTGATCTTCTGAGAATGTAAGATGACAGCTCAAAGATCAGGTGTTTCTATCAGCCACATTCAGCTGTAGATTCTGTCAGGAGGATCGTACTACAGTATTTTATGAAGAACTAGGGAGTTGCTTTCATGATACTTGGCTTACTTTTTCTTTCTACAGGCCTTAGCGCCTCTTACGACCATCGCCCCCAAACCCTGTAACAACTGGCAACTAGAAGCTCTGCTCCTGTGTCAAATCAGTCAATATACCAATTTCAACTCATTTTGATGCATACAAGATCAGCTATTTAAAAGGTTATGCACCTGAAAAAATCTAAATGATTAAATAAGAGAACCCTAAAATGAAAAATCTGAAAGAACATAAATTACACATCAACTGCCACAAGGTAAAAATTTACTCCCATAATTCCACTATAAAAGCTTCTGTTCAATGAGCATATTAAAATTATGTTGGGTAGTTTTTCCATGGTTTGGAGAACATCCAGAACAGAACTTCAAATATTTTCCTTCTACTCTAACTAAATTAAGTACTGTAGAATTTAATTCATAATGTTTTGAATTTCCAAATTAAAATCACCTTTAATTAAAAAATTTAGCCAGCCATAGAAATAAAGAAGTCTATGTTTTCTAAACATAAGTGATTAAAATATTTATCAAAGCTATAGCTACATCTAAGTGGAATGGTTCAAAACTAAGCAGAATTCTGTATGCCAGAAAGCAATTAGTTTCAGGTGTTTCCTGCTAATAAATTAGAATAAACTTAGGGCCAGACTTGTGAAATTATTTTCCTTAATTAAAAAATCAAGGGCCTAACATTCATTCTTTTTTCCCAAAAGTGAACTGGAAAGTTACACTCATAACTAAACAAGAAAACGTAATTTCATTTACTCTCAAAACTTTGAAGTACTACTTTATTTCTCTGAATGACCAGGTGGGATATTGAAATAATGTGACTGATTAGAAGTCTGAGAAACTAGGCTTTTAAATCAACTATTAATGGTCAACCATTTATTTTGTATACTTTAATCTAGGAACCATGGTCCAACATGCTATTAAATGTCTCCTGCCTCAAGGGACCTTCTAATCTAAATATATGAAATGGCATGATTCATGTATATAGTAGGATATATCCTTTACATCTTCTTAAATGGGGAACAAATTCAGAGGCCATATTTATGGAGCAGTCTTAACCTCAGAAAGTGAGACCTGGGAGATGGGTAAGAGATTCAGAGCTGGAAAGATGTAGTGTTTTGGATTTCCAACGGGCCACAAAAGGCTCCTTGCTCGCAAGTGGGGTTTTTGGAAAAGGCTGGATCACAGAGGCCCTAGCTTTGTGCATTAATGCATTGACGATTTCGTAATTTGATTAACAGCGTCCTTGAGGGTGGTGTGCATGCTGATTTGAATGATGATGAAGAGATCGTTCCTGTTAGAAGATAAAGGTGTACACAGGAGAATAGAAGGGAATAATGAGATAGGTTGGATAGACTTGGGTAATGGAAGGCTTAAATTCAAGTTGAGGAGTTAAATATATTTTGATAGGAAGTAGGTACATTACAAGTATCAGAGTGGAAGAAAGAACCTTATATAATGGTACCTCAAGATCGTGTCGGTACTGATTTTGCAAGAAGGAACTACTCTAAATAATCCTACAATGGCAATATATCTAAATGGAAATAAAACTTGATTAAAAGTTCTAATAAACATTGATTTGCTTTAACTACTTGCGATTACACATGTCAAAGAAAAATATGTATTAAACATACCTTCTCACCTTGAGTTCCAAGTAAACAGAACTGATAGAGGTGCGGAAGGACACGAGGTGCGGAAGATCATGAGTTCACCTTTGAATATATTGAATATGCAGTTATAGCAAAGAACTCAGGTTAAAATATTAGTAGTGTATATATATATATAGGGAGTCAAAACTTAGATGGGAAAGATCTGGGAATGGAGATTTTGAAAATCATCAACATAGTTCAAAAAAGAATACACAGAATACAGGACTGGGGGACAAAAACGGAAACTTGGAAGTGTCCGTGGCTAAAGAAGAAGAGCCAACAAAAGAAACGAAGGAGGATACATCAGGGAAGCAGGAAGCCAAGCAAACAGTATTTCACAGGAGCCCATGGAGTAAGACAGTTCAAGAAGGGTGGGGTCACCAATTTTAGGTGCTACAAAATCATCAAAGAGAATGAGAATAGAGAAGAAACCACTGGGATTTACAATAACACACACACACGTCATTGGTGACCTAGAAAGAATACACATGCTGAAGTTTTTATAGTACATATTAAAAAGGGTAAAATTCTATTCATATTAACATTTGAAATGCATTTGTTTCTCTCTAAAAGAGAAAACGCTGGTTTATCTGGCATTTGTGTTATCATCCAATTCCTCAACACATCAGACTAGGGAAATGCATTAGAGTCCTAAGTATTTGAGGTGACTTTTTATTCATTAAAAAGTCAATGGAATAAAATATACATGATTACCTTTACAAACTTATCACAGCGGATTAGTCAAAGGAGTACCTAATAAAATTACAAAATTCCCCTTCGTAAAGCTTCAAGATCACTCACAAATAATCAAAAGTAAGACCTAAACTCGTCAAAGGCCCAAATGAACTACAATGTTTTAGTTTTGTCATATTTCACAGTATTGTCATTTTGTCAAATAAATATTACATGTTCAAAGGGCTCTTTGATTAGCTAAAACACAGTGTCTTAAAGAGTTAACTGTGGTTGGAAAGAAGAGGAGAGTTAGAAATCTAGGACTGTTGACTTAATTAGAGAATGACTTTAATAGGCCTGTAATTTTTCCCTACTTTTCTCAACAAAGCTAAATTGCTTTATCTCCAACACAATAACAACATTAAAGTTAGAAATGAAATTAATAATATTCTTGAGAAATGGCTTTCTCTTAACCATAAAAATAATATCCTATTCTCTTTTAAGCAATGTAGTCTGATAACAAATGCATTATCTTGGGAACAAACCTGTTTTCTCCTACCATTTTCTTGCGGGGTCCCTTGACCACAGCAGTCATTAATTTTCCTAACTTTCAAATAAAAATGAGTTTGGCCCTATTTAGCTCAAAGGATTTTTATGGAGGGAAATGTAAATTCATGTAAAAATCTTTACCATGTTAAAATTTATTAGCCTTTAGCGATTCAATCACTCTTTTCCAGGCTAAAAGGAGTTGTTGATAAAAATATTATTGTATAATCCATATGCAGTTTTATAAAAATAGGACTTAGACCAATTAATTACAATATTAAAAGGAAAATACAAGGTTCTTTTTTTTCTGGCAAAAAACACATGATCCTAACATTCTGGCCTCCTGTTCTCAAACGGATGGCTACATCTAGAAGGTTGGAAGTAAATACGCCTTTCTCCTCCATGATTACTCTCCTCTTTCCTCCTTTCTTTCAGATTTGATTGCCTCCACTATGAAGCTCTCTTCTAAATCCTTTCTTTCCATAACTGCACCAGAACATTGATAGTAGCTATCAATGTGGAGTAAACCCCAAAACCACAAGCAGCCTGTTCAGTTCTAGGACATTATGGCAGACTCCCCTTAGAGAGCTTTCATTGTTGGTGAGGGTATCTGCTCACAATCATATTTTGAAGACTCTCAGAAACCAAAGTGTTTGTTTTGTGTTTGCCTTCCTAGCAGCCTCCTCACTATATGAAGCATTATTCATCCGTGCATATGGCCTGTTGATGTCTGACCACTGTCCATAGGACAAAGCCAAGCACTCCCCTGGAAAAGGCCAGAGGTTACACAAAGGCTGTGGGCAGTTTTAGAGTCAACCGATCCTCCTAACTGGTTTAATTAGCTACTAATTGACCATTATGAATAAAAGTCTCATTTTGATACTCATGAACTAAACAATTTGGCTGTCAATCTTGCTTTGGTATTAAGCAATTATTCTTTATAAACTGCCACCACTACTTTTTAAAAAATAACTCTGGGATATTTTAGAAAACTACTCCTTAATTTTCTCCATTGTCCTTGGCTACTCTTGCCCTTCAAAATCTTTATACTATTCCTGCCCTATATACACTGAACACATGTAAGTGTCTTTTGAGGATAGCATATTACGCTTTCATTTTTTTTCACTTTCTTTTTACTCTAAATTAGCTTAAAATTTTCTTCAAATGTTTAGTTGACCCCGAATAACTCCTTTTATTTTTCATTAGTGTTTCACTCTTTCTAAGTGTTTGTTAGAGATGGCAAAGCTAAAATCCACAGAAACAGAATCTGAGGTATCTAAACAGAAACCTCAGGGGAATACATAGTGGAACATCTAAGATATCTTTTCATTGCCACATACCTCTAAATCTTCTATCGATTTATTTCAAAATGTTATTTTAAAATTTTAAAACATAGCTTTAAATTCCTTAAACTTTCTATTAGGCTGGTGTTCATAAGCTATATTAGATTTCGATTTGTATCATAACAAAACAAATTGGGAAATAAAATTTGTATGCTCATACACATGATCAAGTACAGATTTACTGTTCAGTTTTCATTCTGCTTTAAATATCTTCTCATTCATTTTCTATTGCTGCTTAACTAGTACCAAAAAACAATACACATTTATCATCCAGGAGTTCTGTAAGCTAAAAGTTTCGCCACAGTCCAACCGGGCTCTCTGCTAGGGTTTAACAAAACTGAAATCAGTGAATGTATTAGGTCGTCTCCTGGAGCCTTAAGGAGGAAAGAATCCAGATCGAGCTCATTCAGGTTGTCAACTGAATTTAGCACCTTGTGGATCTAGGACTCACATTCTAATTTCCATGCTCATTGTTGCTGTTAGCTCCTGCCGCACACCTTCATGTCTCTCGAACATGGTTGTCTGCATAACGTGGAAAGTCTTTTCCTTGAAAGCAGGGTATCAGCAGCTGCAACTTCAAGTCTCTCAGGTGCAGCTTGCCCAATTAGATGAGACTTGCCCCAGATTGTCTCCCTTTTCTTTAGATTAACTTTACCTGATTGCAGAAATAATCACACCTACAAATTCTTTGACCTTTGCCTAACATAACCTAATTAGAGAAACTATATCCACCATATTGACATACTTGCACCGCACACATTCGTGTAGAGGAGATCCCACAGGGAAGGGATGATTTGGGGCAGGAATTTTAAGGCCATCTCAGAATTCTACCTAACACGATGCTAATTTTAAGGTTTAAATAATCAAGAAAACTCTGACATTTTTCTTGAATTTATTATTGGTTTTTACAGGACTCTACTTGACAAATGGTTCAAATCTCCAGGGAACTTCATAGACCTTGAAACTGTTGTTGAAAACAGGTAGTAGTCATGACTGTAAGCTCAGATATTTCTAAAGATTTCATAGTTTCTGTACATAATCCCTATATTATATTATTCTGGGATGAAGCAAGAACTGTGGGGAATTGAGATATACACAGACCATGTGTCTTCTGGGAGATTAATTTTTATTTTATGAACGTAGACTCATATAATTGATCAAAGTTCTAGGTGTGTCTTAGCTACTGTGAATCAGAAAAATACATTTGTATCATAGCCTGAGGAAATAAATTGGTCGTTTTAAATATAGCATTTCTCCCAATTTAAGTTTAATTTTCTTACCTGTGTTATCTCTTTTACTTTGAATTTTTCCACTTATGTTTTTAAATCTTATGGTTTCACAAGTAATTTTACAAATTACCTTAAGTACTGTTTGAAATAAATCAATTACTAAATTGAGTAATTTTAAGCACCTCAGCAGGATTCTAATACATATCCATTATTTCCCTTTCTAAAAAAAGATTAATGTGTCTGCAAAATATTCGGGAATGAACATAAAGAATTAGGAATGTGTTAAAAATAGCATAGAAATGAGTCCATAAAGGAACTATTACACAGCACTATAACGTTTTATAGTATACACACTCCACCTATTGCATAAACCAGATACCAAAAGGCCCATAGCACAAGCTCCACCTCGTGCCCACATCTGCTCATATGAAGCCTTCGTCCATCCAAGCGTTCACTCCTGTCATCTTGGAGAGTTCCTTAGAGTGTGCCTTGTGCTCAGCCCAGTATGTCAGCCATACTCACCATGAGATACGTGTCTTTGTGGTCTTCTCTTCTGATACTGCCTGCTCCCATCCTCAACTCCTGCTGTGCACACAGGCTTTTAAAACAATCATAGTATTTGTCTCAGGGAAGATATTTCATGAAAAACTTAGGGTATCTTTCCCTAAGATACTCTAATGATGAATGATGACTTCTTCCAGTCTTTCTAGTCTTCCTTTTGTTATGTGATCAGGTTTATTTTGAGTTCAAGAAGAAAAATAAAAACGACTCTTTCTTCAACACTGGGTCATGTTTATAAACTGGGATAACAAAATCCAGCACTTCCTTTACTTAGACCCTACGATAGGACTCTTAAATGCTCTCCTCCGCTCTCTGACCCTACTCCCCTGAACATCATGGCTAAAATCTTTTCGTAGGACCCTGTCTCAAAAAGCAAAAACAGAACAAAACAATCCTCCCAAAATAAAGTTGCTCACACTCTATAGTTTCAAACCATTAATTTTTTCAACAATCCCTGTATTTTTCCGACTTCTTTTCCATGGAAAACACATATGAGACCACTGTAAGCCACCTTTTTCTTTCAGAATTTTCTCAGTAGGAAGTATTTCAATGACATAATATGTGATCAGTCAGTATTCTAACTTGCGAGCAAAGGAGAACAACTCTGGACATATCAAGAAGAAAAATAACATGAGAAGAGCATTAGGTAACTCACAGGCTCTCCAGGTTGACTAAAGAGAAACCACAGAAGAACAAAACACAACAAAACAAAAAACAAAATAACGATGCAAAAATAATTAAAGGGAAATCTCCTCTACTGTTGCTTCTCCAAGATGGCAGGATTCCATGTTTTCATGTAGTTATCTGGTCTCTTCTAGGAACCTACCGCTCTGCTCCACATTTCATTGCACTAACTGTATAAATTTGTGAAGGTAGTGAGCAAGTATAATATTCTGAAAGACAGAAGAATAAGTTCCTAGCAAAATAAATCATAGCATGTATAATAAAAGACAGTGTATATCTTTGACAAGATATTGAATATATTTTTCTGTTCATGGTAGATTGAAACAAATTATGGGTTTGTGTCCCAATAAACAGAACACAGTTGAAAATATAAAACAAAAATGCATTTAATATAACTTTACATTACCTCACATAATAAACATAAACTTAGCAACATACTACATAGTAGGGTATTGGTCTAGCCTTGTTCTGGTGTAAGTGGGAGCTACAGCTAGCTTCCACTGACCAACACTGAAAGAAAATTATCTAAATATTCATAGCCAAGAAAAGATCAAATTCAAAATTATATGTATTTTATATACCAATTGCGTGATTTTTCACAGTATCATAAAGAATCATTACATTGAAGCATCATAAATTGGGAACAGTCCATATATAAAGTTCTACATTTTGCTAGTTTCTAGAATTATTTTGACATGACTTAGGAAAAAAAAAAAACAGATCTATAACTGCAGCTGCAATTGAGTGGTACCTCGGTTCACGAACTTCATTCGTTCCACAATTCTGGTTGCAAACCACGTTGGATGAGAACACAATCAAATTCAACGTTTATGTTCAATGGTTAGATTCAACGTTGATCTTATTGGGAAATTTGACTTGGTCCAGTTCGGTTTGTGACCAGAATGGTGGAGAGAACTGACTTCATGAAACAGCATATCACTCTACTCACACTGAAGACAGTCCATGTGTTATTTTTTTTTAGCAGCAAAATAGGTGAGTTTAATGTGAATGTAATGAGAAGCACCACTTCTTCATTTTTTAATGTCTTTGGTGGCAGAATCAATCTCTACTCTTCCTTTAGGGTTGTACACGGCTTTTGTTTTAGTATTGTGCTATGGAGCGGAGAGGTTCCGGGGGTTCTCTTTAGCATCTCCTGCCATGACAATTCTTATTCTGTGAGTACAGGTAGAACTTCTGCCAGTTTTTTTTTTTTTTTTTTTAGAACAATAATCCTATTTGGAAACAGGAATAAGAGCTATGTTTCGGTTTGGGGTTTCACTGAGCCTAAATAAGATGGTTATTTATCTCCTGGTTTTCATAAGCCCCTTTATGGAAGATACTATGACTTTCTGGCTTTTCAAGATCTAGCTTAGCCCCACTGTCCAAATATCGCTGAAAGTTATGGATCATTGATTTTCCAAAAGACCTGAATATTCTTATAAACACTCACATGCCTTTGAAAAACACTAAGAAAGAAAGTCAGAGTACACACTTATGATATTGTTAGAGTCCAGTTCAAGGTGACCTATTTCTTATTTCAAGAACCACTATATACTTGAAGTTTCCTAGGTCTAGAAATTTTGTAAGAAAATGCCAATATTGGTGGTTTAAGTAAGGCCTCCATTTATTAGGTTTAGGGTGTGTCTAGTTCTGTGTTCATGTCAAAGATCCTATTTTCAGTATGCTACCATTAATATGTCTATATTGATCACATTTTTTCTGATTCCTTTGCTAGTCTAGCTGCTTATGATTCCAGTAGTCTAGTGGTACCTTTTCTTCCTTTCTGGCCCCCTAGTGTCACAGTGAGGTCAGAGAGATCGTTTGAACTACAGTCTCATATACTGTCTCTTCCCTTCATTGTGTAGCCCCAGGCAGCGCTTTCTGGAAATGTTCAAAGTGCACTTACTGGAGTATTTCTCAATCTTTAGAGAAGTAAAGCCTTAGTGCACACTGACCCCTCCAGAGGCTGTTGTAGGGAGAAGTTGAGCAGTCTGATGTGTTAGAACCCTTTCTCAAGGTTACTAATCTTTGAGACTTTGGATTATTTCCTCTACTTTGTACCAAAGCATTTACATCCAAGATAAAGTTTACCTAACTAAAAAGAAAACATCAGAACAACACCCAACTGCTCAAACTAGTACAGCGAATGATAGATTAGCTTGGTAACTGAATTCATGATCATTATTTCTCTGTATTCTAAATTATTTCCCTTCTTAGGTCTTACATTCTAGATCCTATTTTAACACATATTTTTCATATTTATATGTATCAAAAATATCAAAATCTTATATAATCTATCTCCTTAGGTTTAGTTTGTGGTTTCCTTTCCCAAACATTTTTTATTCTGATTATGGTTTACAGGGTTGGAGGCAATAAGAGGCGTTATGAGAATCTTGCACGATGGTTTCATCTGCTGAGGGCGGGGTTCACCAGTTAGACCTGTACCCCGGGAGGTGAGGCCAGTTCTGTTTTCAATGGGAAGTTACTTTCCTTCTATATACTTTCATTCAAATTTCACTATTCCAGTTTTTCCATTGTAAGACTTGCTGAATTCAAATAATGTAATAATCTAACAACACATATAACTAAGTTTTAAGTTGGTGTTTGTCAATTGCAACATGTAGGATGCTAAAGAGAGGATAACTTTTAAGTATAGTTATAGAAAAATCCCTGATACTTGGATTTCAGTCTAGATTTTGATACTTTTATCTTTTCTTTAAACTATACATGCAATTTGAAAAGTTCACTGCTCCCATCTTTTGAAGATATCAATTATGTCTCAGTTCAATAACATGCTTACACTGCTAACACCTGGATTCGACTCCCAAGACTTCTATGGAAACATCTTACACCGCATGCTCTGAGAGCTGGAGCTGCCACCACCATAGTCACATTTGCACCAGGATGATTTCTGTGTGGTCTATACCCCCTTAAGTTTGAGGTGAATACATTTCATTGGCAGAACCTAGATCATCTGTCTGTCTTTGCTCAGCAGATGGAAATTTGTGCATTTTCAACATCTGTCATGAGAAGTGGGCCTTGTCTTGTGAAAGGAGTGATTTCATGATTAAAATAAGAAAATTCAGGTGTTGAGTGGAAATAGTTGAGTGGCAAGAATATATCTGCCCATCTATCTATCTATCTATCTATCTATCTATCTATCTATCTATCTACCTACCTACCTATATATGTACTATACCAGTACCATGATAGATGAGAGAGAAAGAGTGTAGAGGAATATATTGAATACAAACTCTCTTATAGAATATTTGGACTTTGTAGTTAGGGGAAAATTAATATAATTTGTGTTACAATTTTATATTACAAATAAACCTATTTCTGTGGCTAATACCTCTTGAGTCCATTTTTGTATGATTCTGAAAGAAATATAGCAGATATTTGAGCTTTGTAAATTTATCTTGACAAATTGAAACTATTTTACTGTAATTAGAATGTTTTTTATTCTCTTTCGCATTAGATTATGACCGCCACAAAAGTAGCCCGGTTTTATATTTCAGGTAGTGATAGAAAAATTATTAAAATCAAACCCAAACAAATTAAAAGCATGAAAGATAGAAATGTTCTTTTAAGATTTGTATTTATCTCTTCACACACACACACACACACACACACACACACACACGCTAAGCAATCCAATCTTCTCCAAGCTAAAAACCACAGAAAACATAGTAACAGCAAAGAATCAAAACCCTATTAATGAACTTGAACATTGGTGGCAAAAATGGTAGCAACTTGTGGGGTTGGAAGTTTCGCTCAAGTGGTAGAGTGCTTGCTTAGCAAGCAGAAGGCCCTGAGTTCATTCCCCAGCGCCTCCTGCAAAAGGAAAAAAAAAAAAAAAAAAGGTAGTAACCTGAAAACACTGGCTGTTAAGTCAAGTTTGGAGTATGATTAGAACTATTTTAGGCAAAAGGAGATACATACATGTACATAGACATATATATGTATATACACACACAGAGGATATATATACACACTATATATGCATATATACACACATATATGTATATATGGACAAAAGATGTAAATCTCACAGAGAAAAGTAAGTTATTAAAATATATGAGTTATTTTGAAGCAATTCGGTTTCTAGTTTGAGTCACTTTCAAAATATCTATCTAGTTTGACAAAAGAATCATTGTTCCTTTAAAATTACCATTGACTCTGTATTAAGTAACTTAGAGGAAGTAAAAAATTTTTTAAATTAAAAATGTTTCAAGGTTTTCACCTTGTAAGTGTATGTGTGTGTGTAACCTATTGACTGGAAGAACATTTTAAAAAAAATAGCTGGAAACTTGTGCTATGACAGAGTAGCTTGATGAGAAAAGTAATTAGATCATTTGGAGTGAAGGGTTTGACATGAGAAGAATAAACAGTTTCTTTTTTTGAAATTCTATAATATGGAACTTTCTTTTCTTTCTTTCTTTCCCTCTTTTTTCCTTGTAAATCAACATTATCCAAATATATATGTGTGTGTGTGTGTATCATACTCCATTTTGTCAGTTTGCTATCTCAAACAGAAGACTTCTCATAGATATCACTTCTTCATTCCCATGGGTTCCACATCCACAGATTGAAACACTTGCAGATGGAAAATATTTCAAAATAAAAAGTATGCCTTTACTGAGCATGTACACATTTTATCGTTAATTCTTAAACAATGCAACAGCTACTTCATTGTATTCAATATTATATGTAATTTAGAGATGATTTATAGAATACAGAAAAGTGTACAGAAGTTATATGCAAAATACTACACCATTTTAGATAGAAGACTTAAAAATTTTAGTACACAATGGAGCTCCCCAGAACAAATTCCCTATAGACATAGGTAAATGTATATCTGTATATGTATACAGATATATATATTCACTGGTTTACAAGAATTCATTATATAATTTCAATGAGAATTTGGTCTTAATTCCAAGAGTCGAGCACAATACTATGTATCCTATAATTTAGTAGATGCTGCAGAAAGAAAGAAAGATAAAAAAGCAATACATGTCCTTACAGTAAATTTTGAACTAATTTCATGCCCTAAAGCAATAGGGGCAGTTAATTATGACTCAAATAAACTACTTCATTGTAATATACGTTACTTTAATGTAGGTCAGTGCTTAAATGCAAGTTTGAAAATATTTCTTTTTGTAGAAGTGACTCTACTTTTACTTTTTAGCCACATTTTAATCAATAGTACGTTGTTTCTACTTCAGTGTTATATATTTCAAGATCAGTTGTGCCTAGAAAATGAATTTTAAAAAGTGACAATTTCCTCCGACCTTCACGTTTATCAAGAAATAAAAAGATCACAATACTATGTTCTATAGGATTCTATGTTCTATAGGAAATATTATGTTTTATAGGATTATAAATGAAGCTTTTTCTCAAAGCTAATTGATATAAAATATGTAATCACATGAACCAAAAATAAACGTAAAAGGAGAAGACTAGTTACATATTAGTCTTTGTCAGATTGTTCCCTGAGTAAATTCTGTGGGTGTTGAAGCTAGAATAAGTGAAATACATAAATGACATATAGCTTAGTTTAAAATCACACCCTTTAAAATTAGGCCATTATAATAAAGTAGATCAGATGATATGTTACGAGAACCACAGTTAGGAACAGATGGGAAGATTACTCTTACTGAGAAACTTATTAAGCATCAATATCCATAAAACTGTAAAACCCTTAGCTATCCTTAAAAGAAAATCTCATAGTTTTTTGTTTTTGTTTTTTTTTTCCCCAAAGGTGCACTAGGGTCATTTGAAATTTTGTACTTTTTTCCTATGCTAAATTAAGTTTGTTTTTTCTCATGTCAAGACTGACTACACACCATAACATAAGTAATCCTTTCCATAGATTTTTCGAGAATGAACATCTGGCCCGTATTTGCTAATGATGATCGCGTTTGTATTTTACCACCAGACTGGACTTGGAAGCCTGGTATAGTAATTTCAATTATTTTGATGGCTGCTACCACCAAATGGAACATGTGATATTCCAGATCAATAAGACATCTGAGAGCATCAAATGCGTGAAAACCTGATTGTGATGCTTGGAATATTCATTCATAGCAATTTGCATGAGTCTGTATGTATATAGAACATCACACGTAGAGTGTTTTTTATGAATAATAACCTTCAAATAACTAACATGACTTAAGCTAAGATAATTAGTGGAAGAATTTTCTTGTATTTACTGGAGAATGTTCTTTTGGCTGTATTTAAAGAAAGAATAAATAACTGTGAATAGTCTGATGATTATTGGCCTAAAAGATGGATAAACTAACAAGAGAGCTTCCATGATTAAGGTCTTCCTCAGTTGCCTGAGAATCTCATTCAAATGTAATCTTTTCTCTGGTGTGAAAGACTAATTCTCATGTGAATTCATTTCCTAGAACACTGGATAACAGAAAGTAACTTTCACTTATTGAATGAATACCATTTGCTAGATATTATATAGCACCTGGCAGAGAGTATAAGAATTATTTTTCAGCTAATGAAATATCGACTTTAAAATTTGTCATTGAGGTAAGAACCACAATTTCCAACTAGTTGTTTGAATTGTTATGTAGAAAATGACAAGTGTTTTAATACTTCAAATTTTCAATCTCTAATATTCATAAAAATTATCAAATAAAACAAACTTTTCAGTAGTACCCAAATACTACTGCAGAAAATTTTAAGCTGCTTGAGATGAAAATTAGTATAAACCCCCTTGCATAGGCTGTGAATACTGGCAAGGAATAGTGAAGAAAGTCATCCATAACAGAACAAAAACAAACTTGAGAGCAAGTAGAGTATAAAGAACAAATTCCTCTAACAAAATATGAACATAGTGGAAAGAAATGAAAAGGAAGCTTAAAATTAAAACTTAAGAGAAAAGACTGGCAAAATAAGGTTAGAATTTATGGAACATGAAACCACAAATAATTATAAAAAGAGAATTGTGATGAATATAAGTAAAAATTATCCCATTTAAGTACCATTTATTAAGTACTCATGCATCTGGTATTGATTTCAACCAAAAGAAAATCACAGATCTGACGAAGAAACAATGGACACATATTGATATGTTTAAAGTCTCTTAAGATTTCTTCCGTTGCTTTATGTTTGTCACACTACAAATTAGGAAGTAATCTGCTTAGTAAAACTCTGAAAGTATTATTATATTATGCACAAATTCTCTTAAACATTTTACGGAAGTGTGTTTAAATATTTTCCACAAAATCATCCCTTCTGAGAGCTCCACGTGGCCACACATCGCCCAGCTTTGGGAACTCCCTTTTGTGTTTAGCATGCTTGTTCCTATAAACTCCTCAATCCCTCCCTCCCAATTAATGGGAGAAAATGCCTGACTAAACAAGAAAGAAAAGACCTTTAAAAGCTCTACTACCCTAATAAAAGGACTTCATTCTGAATTATTGAACCTCAGAGTTGATACTTTCCTGTGACTGACAGTATTAGCCATCCCCTCCCCACTAATGTGCCCCCAGTAATGACACCCACCTCTCAGAGCATTAAGAGTTCTCATACATTGGCAGTTAAAGTCATTTGGCCTTTGGCCTTGCACCTTCAGAGGTCAGAGGCATTGACTTTGGAGGAAAGATTAAATTAACCATACTAGACCAAAGAATAACTAGAGCAAATAAAAAAGCAAAAAGACAAAGGAATAAGGAAGCACATTAGATGGCCAAATGAGGAAGTCATTAAACAAATGAAACCTTAGATTGAATAATTGGCAAAATTTCCTGAAACAAAAGGGCTCTTAAACTCTAGAGTGCTGTTGTCCTGTGAGCAAAGTGATTAAGTGGCTCCTAGTCAGGTAACACTAGATTGCTACCCTATGGCAATCTTGGTTGGACTAAAAACATAAATCAGATCAGGAAAATTCCCTTAGTGAGTAACACTCAGTTGTGTTTGTGGGAACATCAAATCGGTGTTATTTCTTTCTCACCCTTGAAAAGTACATAAATGCTTAGTATCCATACCGACAATTAATTTTCATGATCCACTAGGTGGGAATTTTATTTTTACATTCCCGACACATCCAAACCCATGCAAGGTTCCTTCTATCAATATCTGGCATAGCCTGGCGCTGTGAATGTGAATGATGAGTGTATATGTTTGGTATAAATAGATGCTAACACAAATAATTTTAAAATAGCATCTAGATATTTTCTAATTTCTCACTCTAGATCTTTCTGATTTTATTGTCTGTGGTTCTGAAAGAATGATTCAAAGGAAACTGTGGTCATTCATAAATGTTTTTTGCTCATTAGATAAATTTCTCTGCATCTCACCACACATAATGTTTTCCATTTTGTGCAAAATTTAATAAGATACAGGGATGTTTGTTTTCATCTCCAAGCCCATTGAAGTGTCACTTTTCAAGTTCTGTGTTGAACACTAAACTGCCCTTAATAAATGAGTACAGATGGAGTGTGTATGTGAAACAGGTTCTGGGGCTTCGTGAGACATAGACCACAAATAGTATTATAGTCCATAAGATGCCACATGGCCTGGAGGAATTTTCCGTGGCAAAATCTAAATAACACTGTTCACTTGCTAATGATCTAAGTATCATAATTAGGACATGTTGCTGCTATAGAACTCTAATTACTGATAAAAAGCAACTTTCATCATGACGTCCCATTTAAGAGAAACGATTATTATACCTAAGTCCAGCCTTTCAATCCCTTGATCAGTCCAAAAAAATTTTCTGAAAATGCCAAACACATTGCTTGGTTTGAAATGGCTGTTCTAATAGAAATAACCATTTGAGTCTTTTCAAATCTCACACATTTGCAGTCATTACCAGGAAAGAATCAAAACACTAAAGAGTAAGTGTCTCAGCAACCACTGACACATGTGGAGTTTGCAACCTGCCACGGTAGTACTGCTGAAAAGACAGGACATTTTTCCTCCTGTTTTAGTGCATCTCATTCAAGAAGCATCAACAAACTGCCGAAGGAATGTTTGATCTAGTCAGCTTCCACTGCAGCATCCACCAGACGCATCTCCCTGCAGACACGTGTACCAGTGCATCTGTCCATAACATCAAGGCTAGGCTGCCTTCAGCAAGTGAGCGGCCTATGTGACATGACACAGAAAGCTTTCTGCTAAGAAAAAAAAAGATCCCTATACCTGAATATCTATTATCAAGATTGTTAAAATGCTGATGTCTCTCCAGTGAAAATTAAAATACCGAAAGAAGGAGTATATGGTAGCCCACATTAGGTAAAAACCTAATTAGCTGACAGCAAGCTGTAAGCAGGTCATTTGGATACACACTGGTCACAGCATCTTGGGCCAGTGGGTGGCATTCATTCATTCACTTAGAAAATAGCACTGAGTGCACATCTACTTTATTCTAGTACTAATATTATTAGAGGTCCATAAAGATGAACGTGATTCCTGTATTCAGAGGGCTCAGAGTTTACTGGAAGAGATGGGAAAAAGCAGGGGGGCATAGAAGTTTGTGGTGGGGAGCACATATTAGACACTGGCTTAGAAATAAAATTTATAATAAATTAATATATAAATTAACAATTTATATAATTAATATAATGTAATTATAAAGTAAATATAATTAATGGTAAAAAGGGAAAACAGGAAAACTTGCTGAAGGAGGCTGAATATCAGCTAAATCTTTAGGAAGTCACCCTAGAACACAGCCTTACAGAGTCAATACGTTTTTCACACTTGTTATATTCAGTTAAAAAGGTACAATTACGCTCCTTGATTCACAGAAGGTCAAGAATAATTTATGTGGTTTTTCAGAAAAGTGACTTCCTAGATATGATAATGGTTATTATTAGAGGAGCCGCATAAATCACTAACTAGCAATCAGCAGACACAACCATTTTTTCCAACTTAGTCTTGGTTGTGAAAATTCAGGCATATACTGTATCCTGTTTGTTTCCTCATTTCCTCATTTGCGAAACATGACGTTGGCTTCACCAATCCTAAATTGTTCAGTGTGTCTTCTCTGCTGAGTTTGGGACTGGGACGGCCACTTGGTGCACAATTCCTGGGACAACATTCAGACTCCTGCCCTCATCCCCATCAAAGCGATAAGTAAATGACACATAGGTGTTCATGACAAATTTTCTTATTTCACAACCAGATCTCTGTCTTTGCAAAATAATTCATTACGTTTACCATCATATTTCAAGTTTTTTTAGAAACTTAACTTTTCTTCAAACATTACTAAAAGAAAAAGTATTACACATTATAAGTAAGTTTCATATTGGTACACATTAAAAATTTTGAATATAATTTATAAAGCATCTTCAAGTTTGCTTTCACCACGCTTACATTAATACAGGGCATATTTTTAAAAAGACCAAAGGAACAAAAATAAGTCTATTATTTATTAACAATTTAATATACCTATAATTTACTAAGTGTGTTTATTTTTCTAAATTTTACACTATGAATAATGAATCAAATTTTCAAAGAAAAGCATATATTAATAAAAAAGTCATCGGAGGCCCATTTAAAATACATTTCTCCTCATATATGTAGCTTTGGGTTTTAAGAATAAAAATAAAATGAAGTATGTTACTTTTCTTTAATAATTGTTTTTTCTTATATTATGAAAGTTAAGTTATAAATGTGATGGGAACAAATACTGAGTCCAGAGTAATAAAAGCATATTCTCACAAGGTGTTCTTTATATGAATTTTTAGGTTAAGTCAATGTTTAAAACACATAAGCAGTGTTGAGAACTATGAATCTGGATGAAACTGTGAGATTAAAAAAAATAATTTTTAAATAATCACAGGAAAGCTGAAGGTATATTACTTCCAGGGAAAAATGTACCAGGTGATAGGAATAAACTACCCTACTCATGGTTTTCCTGAGACAATTAGCTGTCTTTAGATAATATCAATGTGTTTGATGCACACATAGAGCAGGAATTCTGTTGTAGTCAATGAGAATAAAGTTGAACTTTCATCTGAAAGTTTAAGTGCCGTGTAAGCGCTGTTCTAAAACATTGATGTTTTAGAACATCAATGCCGTGTGTATCATAATCAGTATTGAAAATAGCATCCTTCAGGGTGATGAGGGCCATGACCAGGAGAAAGTCATCTCTAAGGCAGATTATTTCTGTAACAGATTAGTAAATAATATGTGTGTTCCATCTTCTAAGAGCACAAATACTTTGAAAGTTACATTCTATTAGGATTTTCTGGTATTAGTTTTTCATTATTTGGCAGAAGCTCACAATATGTAGATGTAAATCCCAACTTGTTATTAATGATTATGAAGACTTTCAATTTTTAGAATATCATTTAGATTTTAGAGAAAAAAGGAAAGCAAATGCAGACTTAAGATAAAGTTAATTTAAAAAGACAAGCTAGAATTATGACAGCGATGGTTTTCTAAACCACTTATATTTTGAAGCTTTAAATTAATATATATATATAATATTTTATTCCAGTATAGGCAAACTTTGCCATTTAATGTGAAGGTTATAGTGAGCCAAAGAACGATAAACGTTTGAAAGTACTTCTCTAGTTCATGTAGTTGAAAGTAGTTTTCCTACAGAGTACTTTCTTCTCATCAGTAGCTATCATCTTACAATATCTAATTTTTCTCTGTTCTGACTAAGGGAAAAGAGGAATAAAACTAAGAATTAATGGCAGTAACGACTGGGTGAACTTTTTATGGAGCATTTGGAAAAGAGTCTCTCTACTTGAGCAGGTGATTAGTTTGCTTTCCCCAACTTTTAAGCACTGAGAAAGGATTCCAATACAAAGAGTTTATGTGGGAGGTAATTCCCCAAAGCATCTAAAGAACAGGGGAATGCAGAGAGCGTGGGAAAGAAGGAGCATAATGGGTGCCATGTCCGGTAGGTTCCTGCTGTGACCAAATGGGCTCCATTCAGTAGGGAATTATGGGAAATCACTGAACTTGCCTCAGGGTTATCCCATCCCCTCCCCAGTGAGGCAGCAGCTGGAGTGTTTATCACCTATTTATAACAGGTAAAAGTTGAGTCATGAGAATGGAGAAATAACAAGAGTTACCCCAAAATGATAAGGAGATAAAAAAAGATTTTGTGCAGGTATATAAATCATTAACCCATGGATATCTCATAGCTGATTCTAGAAAATTGTAAAACATTGCATAGGTTAAATGCAAAATCTAATAAAATCTGAACAATTTCAGAATCGAGAGAATTCTTAAATATTCACATTTAAGAACCACCAGCTCGGAAGGGAGTCACAGGTGAAGTCAATTAAACCTTTAAAGAATGGAAAATTCCAAAATGTTGTAAACTTTTCCACAGTATAAACTGACAAAACTCTTCACAATCAAAGCACGTATGCAAACGTCATGTATAAATGTTAATGTAAAGTCCTAAGTTACACAAAACATAATCCTATGAGGAGTTTAAAAGTTAATATAAAGAAAATAAATGAGATTTCTCCTATGAATATAAAATAGATTCAATATTAAGAAACCCACTAATATAACTCACCATATTAATCAGTTGAATGACCAAAAAATAAACCTATTTAGTAAAACTCATCATCCATTTCTGATTGTTAAAATGTCTTAAATAGAATTTGAATTAACAGAGAAGTGATTAAACACTGAAAATTTCCACAATAACTTTATTTTTATTTATTTATTTATTTATTGCCAGGAACATGTGT